>NCTC01003752.1:0-22904 GCA_002319775.1 Fagopyrum tataricum | reverse complement strand
AATAACTTTGGGGACAATGTGTATGTGTAGTAGGGTTCATTACCTTTTCTGATCAAGAGGTAATGAGCTCGACAACACCAAACATACTTGGTGTATCGAGAGGTCGAAGTGTAACACTCCGAATTCTAGGAACTAGGAATGTCCAATAGCCATGCATAAATGTGACAGATTCCAAAGATAACTACCGAGTCTTGTCACCAAAGAATAACCCAATACCGAAATATATAGTACGAAAACCAGGTTGACCACCCCGATCCGGATCACTCGGCACTTGCCTAACCTGTAAGGTCTAACAACAACGGTGTACACCATTAGCTAACAATTCTAATATCCAGAATATACTATGACACATACACACACAATGCAAAAGAATAAACACATCAACATGCTCACACAAAGGTCCAAAACGGTTCCAAGTCTCTGTCTATGGCCCAACAATATATTAAAACTCTAAAAGACCCATAACAGGTGTGAGAGTTTAAACTAATTAACAACTTAAGTAAAAAAACCTTTAATAAGCTCCTTAAGACAACAAGTTGAATATCCATCCTACTTTAACCTAAAATATATACCCTCTAACAATTCCTAAAAACTCCAAGAAAATTCATGCAGTTACTATTCCATGCCTACTCTTAATTAGAATGATCAAAATCCCTAAATATCCATCCACAAGCTCTATGAAAAATTATAAAGTTACCATCATAAACATCAATTTCAACACTTAACCAATTTCACACAATTTCTCGGGACCTTGTGTGAGCATGTTGATGAGTTTATTATTTTTTCATTGTGTGTGTATGCGTCATAATATGTTCTTGACATTAGAATTGTTAGCTAACAGTTTATACCGTCGTTGTTAGACTTTATAAGTTAGGTGACTGCCGAGCGATCCAGAGTGGGGTGGTCAACCTGGTTTCCGTACTAGTTATTTCGGGCTTGAGAATTTCTTTGGTGATAAGACTCAGTAGTTATCTTTGCAATCTATCACATTTTATGCATGGGTGACTGACATATCTCTTTGTTGACTAGTTCATTGCTTTTTTAGTATTTCATTCGGTTTTCTTATTTGTGTCTTCTTGCATGATCTAGCGAGGTTGTTGACAAACTAAGGTTGGGACTCATTGTGAGGTCCCTACCTCGTGACATTCCGAGTTCCTAGAATTCGAGGTATTACAGTTGGTCCAAACTTTTACGTGACCAATTAAACTACTTTTGCACAATCAAATGTGTACAATCAACCCTAATAGGGTAGTGTCTTAAACAATTCAAATTCTAACAATTTTTTTTAGGGTTTTTCCTCTTGGTACCCTTTAAGTTTGGACTTTTTCTCCTGTTATCCACAAGTTTCAAATTTTCTCTTTGGTACCTTCATGGTTTATTTTATTTCCCCTTTATACCCATTATAGATATATTATATTAAAAATTCAATTATAAAATTAAAAAATCAGAAAAATATTTTAAAACTAGTTATGACCTCAATATATTTTAACTAATTAATTTTATAATAGAAGTATTTATTTTTATTTTCTTAATCTTAAGAATCTAGATAAAAAAATTTAAAGATATATTTATATTTTTATATTTACTTTTGAATTAAAATAAAATTTAGAAAACTAAATTTAAATAATTTAAAAATAAATAAACAAATTACTACATTTTTATTTTAAGTAAGGGAGCATAAATTAGTTTTAAAACTTATTATGACCACATTAAATTTTAAACTTATTAATTTTAAAAAATACCAAGTAATGATATAGAAGTATTTTTATGTTTTAAGTTCTAAATAATTTTAGTTTTAAAATTCTAGAAAAGTATATTTAAAACAAATTATGTACCTTATTTAAAATAAATTTTTATTAAATTTATTTATTTATTTTCAAATTAGTTAAAAAAAAATTTTAATATATTTTTATTTTAATTCGGAGATAAATAATAAAAATTTATGATATTTTTTTAATTCAGAAAAAATATATTTAAATTTACTTTTCTAAGAATTGTAAATGAAAAAAAAATATATACATTACTTAGTATTTTATAAAGTTAATAGTTAATGCGGTCATAGTTAAGTTTTAATTTATTTTCTAAATTTTTTTATTTTATAATTAAAATTTTAATGAAATATATTAAGAAATCGTAATGGTACAAGAACAAATTTTAAAACTCGTAGGCACCAAAAAAATTCATACTTCGTTACAAAATATTTTCTAATTTTTTTTATTATTTAGCTTCCAATGTAATTATAATATACATCATCAAAGAATTGAGTTTTACATCAAGTTATAAGTTATTATTTTATAATTGAATTTGTTATATAAAAAGCGTTGGCGACATAACTTGTTGACCGCTTAACTTTTGATTCGATGTAATAATCTAGACAAATAATTTATCTACAAACTATTGAAAGTTTTGAAATTAAACTAGTTTTCTACTTATCAGGTTTCTACAACAAAACGACGACGTTCGATGTACGGGATGTTCAGTTGTAATTACAAGAATATGAAACTGGTAAAAAACTGAAACTTGAAACCCTCCCCTTCGAATTGCAATTCGCAACACCATAGAAACCAGTGAATCACACAAGGTCAGAGAGGACGACTAGGAACGCTATAATTCCCCAAACCCTAGGAAGAGTTACCGGAGAATCATGGCGATTGCAAGAACGGTGTTTACGTCGACGACTATTTGGAATGTTAGGGTTTTCATTTGTTTGTCGGCTTCAATTTCCGTTAACATGGTGTTTGCAATGTAATCCTGAATTTAATTTGTGTTTGAATACATTCGACTCTGGCAGATGCGAATACTTTGCCTGCTGAGCTCCAAAGGCTGCTCAACACGATCCGGGAACTCGACGAGCGTTCCCAAGGTAGCTTTCATATTGAGTTGCATTGTATGATCGACTTGTCTACTGTCGACATAATGATCGTTGTTTTTGTTGGTGGCCTTGGTCGATTTGATGGTGAAGGAATGATAAACCAGACCAGGCAACAAACGAAGTACTGCCTGGGAGTGTCGTCTCATGGATCGAAAAAAGGCTACCATGAGGATGACGACGCATCATTCGAGAAGCTTCGCAAGGAGATTGAGGCTACCCAGGATAATGCGTTAAACCTTTCCACAGAGAAGGTTTTACTCGCTAGACAAGCGTATGATCTGGTGAGAATTGCTGTTACTATGTTATAAATCTGAGGCTGGTGATTAGGCCTTGTTGCATCTTGTAGTTTGCTTTAACGCTTGTTTGAGTTGGATTTGTAGGAAGTTATATCTTTGTATCTAGATGATGTCATTGATCACTTTTTGTATGATTAAAAGTTGCGGCATTTGAATTCAATTTCAGGATCATGTATGAATGGAAAAAAGAAAGATTGCATACCATTGTGTATAATAGTATGTACAACGAATGATGTTTACAATAAATTCTGTGTGGACTCTGGGTAAAACTGGTTTTGAGATTCAGATTGCTCGACTTTATAGAGTTTTGCAGTTCTAATTAAACTGTTAATTTTGCCCAAGATGATAAGCCTTGTCAATTATGATAGAGTCTGTTGCATCATGGTTTCCAGTATTTGCTTGCATGAGCGGCTTCCTTCATATTCTAATATTGAGCCTTTCTTCCAGATTGATAGTCATATAAAGCGGTTAGATGAGGATCTTCACAACTTTGTAGATGATTTAAAGCAAGGTATTTGCATGTATCTAGCAAATTTACTTGTTTTTTGTAAGTATTATGTTGGTTATGGCGTTACTCTGGCATGGCATGATGATTCAGGCTCCTCTATGGCATGTGGGTTATCATTTCCTGTGGAAATGTAATCTTCAATGCAAGTGGGTGATAAAACAAGCAAAACACACATTGGCCACCCTCAGCACTATTAAATATTTATTAATGGAAGTGTACAGTTACGGTTATGCATTTGACCTTTCTATTTTCCTCTGATCGGTAATCTTGAAGTATGGTCATCACACACTTTATCAAGTGGCTGATAAAACATGCAAAATCTAAGCTTATGCTTACATCATTTGTTGTTGAAACATCAGGTATTTCAGTTAGTTGTCATATTGAAATTGGCATAGGACTCGATCCTGATTTAATCGGATAAGGATGATTACTCTATGAATATTTCATGTTCACTTATATTTCTGCAAATTATGTTATTTAAGGGACATTTAAAACATAACATGTCTCTCTTCTGGACAGAGGGAAAGATAGCACCAGATGAACCAGCCATTCTTCCGCCTATGCCTATTATCCCTAAAATTGAGAAACGGAGGAATGTCTATAATACACCTTATCAAGGAGGGTTGATTACAGGGAGAGGGAATGGGACCGTGATAAGGATTCAGAGCTCATGCCACCACCTGGAAGTCACAAGAAGGATTTCCCCGTTCCAGCTGATGTTGATCAACCAATTGATCCAAATGAACCCACTTACTGCATTTGTCATCAGGTGGAAATCTATGTGAATAATAAGCTGCTAATTTTTCTATCTTCTGAGATCAATGATATTCAATTCCTCGTGCTTAGTTCCTTAGGTAATTTAAGATTACTGACGGTGCTTGAACTACACAGGTGTCATTTGGAGATATGATTGCTTGTGACAATGACAATGTAAGGCATCTTCAATCTTTAAATCATTTTATTGTTCTTCAATAATTGTGGCAGAAAGGATTTGAGCCTTCTAACTCCCAAATAAATTAACTTAATATCTTTTTGTTATACTATTCATTATTAGTTTTAGCTTGAGTAGGAATAGTTAGTATCTGGCATTTCAAGTTCTATATTCTGCATGTTTTCTGCATTTGCAGATACTTCTATCACTAGTATCCATTCTTTAGTATATGTCCCCCCTATACAGTTCATTAGGTTAGACTGCTGATCATAAACATGTTCTCTGGCCTTCTAATGGAAAAATCAGTCAAACGGCATTCTGTGCTCCTTCCCTGTTTGAGCAGGATTCTTTCTTCCATTTCTGAGGATGAATATGAACAAACTTCCCTGTTCCTCTTTATGCCAGATTATGTAACAACTGGGAGTTGTCATAAGCTGTTGTCCTGTCTTAACCTTGCTTTCTGGTCCTTTTGACAGTCTAAGATTTCTTAAATTGTTTTTAACAACAGTGCAAAGGAGGAGAATGGTTCCACTACGCATGTGTTGGTCTCACGCCAGAGACTCGGTTCAAAGGAAATGGTATTGCCCTGCTTGCAGAGAACTTCCTCTGTGAGTTTGCAGAAGCAAGGCGGCATCGAACTGTAACCTGGTGAGACCTTCCTTGCTTGTCTATGCTTTTTGCCTTGCCTTTGATTTTCCCAAGCAGATACCAACCAGGTTCTGTAGCTTTCCTTGGGGAATAGTAGAAATGCACTGAGGTTATCAGATGATGATATTATCATTTGCGCTACTGCATCACCCCTGAATATATTGGAGGGGGAAACTTGTATGAATTTTGTGTCATGTGTGAGTTCATCATAGAAAAGCATGTATTCTGCATATGATGAGTTTCTTTGTTGTTAGGTTCTCTTGTCGTGCAAATCAACATATATATTCATCAACAAATATATTCATCAATACAATCGATGAGTAGCATTGTCTTATGGATTTAAGTTTTCTAAGTAATATTTTTTAAGTGCTAATTTAGTCGTGACTTAGGGAGTGAAATAAGAGATGTTTTTGAGATTATGCATTAGTAAGCTATGAGTTTAGGACCTCGCGGGCAATAAAGAAGGCATCTTCTTGGTGGAGAGCGATGTATATGATCTCTAGAAGGGCAAGCAACATAGTCCAACTGGTGACTATATCAACAACGGTGGATGGTGAAGATGATGTCGGGGCAGTCACTACTGTTATTTGTTGGCCGCAATGTCGGGGTGGGATTTGGAATGGGGAGCATCTTAGTGTCGTCGTGTACGTTAGGGTCCATATTTTTAAGATAAGGAAACATTCCCACGAAGAGAATCTAGTTGGAAGTGTCCAATTGCATTTGCTCCTCGGACAACTCGTAGTGAGGTTGGTAATCATAGTCCTTGTCACTAGGGTCGGGCATGAGACGGCATAGAAGTCATTTCACGTCCCGTCTCGGCTATTATACATGGGATGAGCCTTGTAGGTTTTAGATTGAATCCTGTCATGAAGTCGTTGGTGAGAGAACACCTGAGAGTACGGTGAAGAAACATATAATCATTGGAATTGCAACTTAATTGTGAAAAATCAAATAAGCAAGACTACATAAGGAAAAACGATTGTGAAAAATCAAATAAGCAAGACTATAGAAGAAAAAACGATAAAGTTGTTGTTGTAGTCCATTAGTCCTATTTTTGTAAATGGACGGATATTACAAGACAACAAGAGTCAATGCTTTAATTTCTTACATTACTCTAAGAGATAAGAAATTAAACGTTGTGATTATTGATTCATGGTTATGTTTAATTTAAACTTTATATTTTAAATCTAATTATATACTGGATGGATCCCGTCCCGATATTTCTATACCAAGACGGGATTGGACATGATTGTAATTATTTTGGATGAAATTCATCAGTTTCGGGATGTGATCGCGATGGGACCTGACGGGTTCAGGATTTGCGGGATTATGCCCAACCCCTACTTATCACTAAAGAGGACTCTCTTATTTTGGTAATCTCTAGAAACATGGCCCCGTTATATGCAGTAGAAGCATGTGACATCTCGGGGAGTATACTCACGGGAGGTTGGGTGCATGGAGCAGGAGCCGGTCGGTGTGAATTCTTCCACAGGTTGGGCAACATGAGATGGCATGGGTTTAGGGTATTAGTAGTCACCGTCTGGAATGAACTGTTCTAGAAGTCTACGAGGACGAAAACAATGCATTAGCAAAAACAATACGTTTACATGATGTAATGTATGACAAAAAAAAAAAGTCTACCTTGCGATTGTGAGGAGCTCGGCTAGCTGCTTGGTAGGCTGATGATGAACTTTGAAAAGATGGCAACATTTGAGTACACGACGCCGATTTAGTCTATGACTGAACGCATTTCATGGTAGTATTTCTTTGTTCCGGATCACATGTAGCTCTTCCTTGTTGTCTTGTATGTCGCAATCACTTAGTTGGTCCATCTAACACTATTTTTATTCAACTTAATTTAATTAAGTTAAATTAGAGAAAAATGAGGGATTTTCTATCCAACCGGAATTGTTTCTCTTTCACTCACCTTCAACTTCTCCCACTTAAGGTGTAACCCAATCTCCTTTCCTTTTGCCGGTGTGATCGGGTTCCCTCCCTCCCCGTGTTGGAATTTCGGTGTGGATTAATATGCAAGAGAAAATAACAAGGCATACAACGATTCAATTACTTATGGCTCGTAATCTCACAATGGTGAGTAGATTAAGCATGGGTTATTTAAGTGATGAAATTATTGTTTATTTCATTGCCCATAGTAATCCTACTAAAAAAGATTATTTAGCCAATCGAAAGTAATCTCCTAATGGAGTAGACGTTTGCCCTAATATTTATACAAGTTCAATTGCAATAACCGAATAACATGGGCATGGGGGTGTACAATTAATGTTTTAGCTTGACATGGATTATCGATTGAATCATTCACAATGTAATTTTCCTTCTAAGTATATTTGTCCCATATAGGGTTACCACAAACATCTTAGTGGAATAAGACAATACATTACAAATAAATTCAAGTAGAGAACTTACTTCCTTACATATGGATGAAAGTCTTTTGAGAAGAATTTTGATCAAAAAAGACTTTAAGCGAAGTTACCTATTCTCTCGTCAATAGAAGAGAACTTATAAGTTCTTCAAAGTTCACAAGACTCGACCTTTAATCCTATACAATGTCAACACAACGGAACTAGTTACTCACATTATAGTACGGTGATTTGGTGAGAATTCACAAACATGACCGATGATCTTGCTAAGATCTTGGCTAGGCATGTGATACAACAAATTAACCACGGGGATGAGTTAACAACCAAATTATTAACCTCTTGTTACTAAGTTCGCATGTGACCAAAAGCCTTAGCCAAATTCAACGTGGAAAGCCCATTTCATGTTAGGTTGTGAACTTATAATTTCATTCAAGGATTCGGTTCTACAAACTATGAGAACCATTAAATATATTTCTTAACAAATCATATATGAACCCATCGTGCTTTAAACTCATATATGAACCCATCGACTTTCAAATTTCTTTTAAAATTATCATTCATAAATCTAAAGGTCTGACTACGAAACAAAGTCGATTAACTCTCGTGTATTGTTTCCCTACAATGGAGTATATCACTTCTTTTATAGCCTCTTTTTTGAAGGTGACATTTCGAGACTTCATGTCCTTGTCAAATGCCTTGGGATCTTCGTACATATCAAGAACGAGTATAGATTCATTTCAATATCTCATGAACCTTCTACCAAAAACCTTTGATCAACGGAACTCTATGATACGGTAAAGTAAATCTTTTCTTAGGTTTGGCTAAAATGTCTCCCTTGTTAAAACTTGCATAACTTGACTTAATCACGGTTTTAACCGAAGTCAATCACTTGGTTTGCTCATATTTAAATCTCTATGCTCCTTGAGTATTCCGTATATCCAACGAATTCACACTCGATGTTTCTTCCTCCAAGTGTCTTCCTTTTATCGTCTTTCAAGCCTTTGCACATGTTCCACGAGCCCAAGAATTTTCCAAGACAAGTCGTTTGAGAACAAGGTCAAACCGATCGAACCGAGCTCTTAGAATAGATCGAATCAATCGGACTGATCGATAGGCACCCTTTGTCAAATCCACGTCGTCTTGCCCTTGGAAGTCCATGTCTAGATGCAACCAAGGAAAGGCTTAACCACACTTGTGAACCTTGAGGACTCATGATTGTCGCATCGGAGCAAAAAACTAGGCAAACCTAAACGTAGCTTAGAGGATCCTAGCATAAGCATACTCTAGCCTGACATAGCCTAGGCACAACCTGTGTTAAGCCTGAGCGTTTCGCTCACAAGCAAGAATTTGCCCAAGTCATGCTTGTGCGCATGTTCGTGCGCTTGCCCAAGTTGCACGGTCGTGTGGATCGGGTGCACATTCATGCTCTTGATCCAACGACGCATTGCCAGTGTTCCTGCTAGTGCACGAGTGTGTATTAGTAATGCACGAGTGTGTGCCTGCCATCGGACCCCTTTTTCCACGTTGGGGCATGCTTGGTTGCTCATCACTTGGGCGTGTGAGCCTGAAATAAACATGCCTCGATCCTCCTTGACTTTGAATGCAAATTCTCCGAACTTTGATAGTCTAAAACTAATCATAAGTCAAAGTTAACTTGTGTATTTGATATTTAAGATGATATCGAAACTTTACTTAAATTGTTTCCAAGTCCATGATTTTCATTCATTTAACAAATATTTAAACATTCGATTTCAACACGAAGTATAATCGAAAGATATATACTTGAAAATTTTACTTATAATATTTTACAAGTGTTCGTATTTATGATTCAATTACGATCATATCCATGAAGTTGTTTTCCTTAGTTTGAACATGTAAAATAAATCAAACAAGAGTCTTATCATTCGATTTCAACACAAAATATAATTGAAACAAACACACTCCATTCCTTTATTTCAATTGTAGTATCATTCCAAAGCATATATGGCTGAAGTCAACAACATACTTAAGATTTATACTAAAATCATCCCTCCTTCGAGAATATCTGTTACGATTGTACTTTATTGAACAACTTCAACTTCTCCCAAAAGAGTGCATGGTGTATAATTTTTTCTAGAGACAATCCACCGGTTTGTAACGACATCATAAGTCTCTTAAAGTCATTCTATGAACACGGAAACATATGAATGATTATGCCAACCGAAGTTGACTCATCAAGCCCTTTGTATGAATTTCGTCATAAAACTCAAGATCTCTTAGATCTCAAAGAATTGACTTTTCATTGTACGAGTCTCTTCTATCTTGTACTTAGAGAATATCATTTCATGTATAATTCCATAGTAATCAATTTCAAGCAAATCTCATGCTTCCTTCGTGGAATCAACATCTTTGTAAATGTCAATCAAGTACGACGTTATACTCCTAAGGACTATAAAAAGACACAAAGCATTATCAGTCGACCATGTATTGATTTGGCATGCATCTCTTGCATCTTCTTTCTTGAATGATCCCTTGAGCTTGTGTCCCCATATAACATAGTCCAACTTGAGAGTGGTAAAATTTGCAACATTTTCATTTGTCATATCCAAAAGGACATTCTCTCAAACACTTCCAAGTTCTTAGAAGAGGCATCAAATCCTTGACATCCATTTCCGTCACCCATATATTAACCCAATCAAGTCAACAAAACAATATCAAAACGACTCCTTCCCGAACGCAGCATACAAGTCTCCGTTGTAATACGCTCTCCAAGTTTTCTTGTTCGCTCCTTAGTACTTCTTGCAGTGGTAGTCTTGTGAAATAACCCGCAACAATATAACGAAAGTATACTTAGAAGATTGTAGGAACTTCGGTGTGTGGATTACTATGCAAGAGAACAAAATGGCAAGACATACAACGATTCAATTACTTATGTCTCATAATCTCACGATGGTGAGTAGATTAAGCATGGGTTATTTAAGTGATGAGATTTTTTATCGGTGTCATGACCCATAGTCTTGATCAATGAGTAGATGTAGTTTTAATAAACATAAGATTAATGTAATCCTACTCAAAAAGATTATTTAGCCAATGAAAAGTAACCTCCTAATGGAGTTGACGATTGCCCTCATATTTAAACAAGCTCAATTGCAACAACCGAATAAAATACGGGGGCGAACATTTAATGTTTTAGCTTGACTTGAATTGTCGATTGAATCATTCACAATGTAATTTTCCTTCTAAGTATATTCGTTCGGTATAGGGTTACTATGCACGGATCCAATAATAAAATTTTGGGTTGGCTGAATTTGTCTTAAACAATAAAAGTTAATTGTCTAATCAAATTTAAAAAATATAACAATTACTAAAATATCATCTATATCAACCATTTTATACATTCGTATACGTGTTATCAAATTTATTAAATTGTCAGAGTATTGTTAATAGTACTTTAAACATTCAATTTTATACTCCCTTCGTTTCGAAATGTATGTTCATTTAGCATATATCACTTTTTTCAAATATATGTCCATATACATCTATTTAAGTTTAAAAGTTTCTCAAAATAAAATTTTAAATTTACTCTTTTTTGGAAAATGAGAGTGGTAGTTAATATATAAAACCTTTACATTTTCCATTAAGAAAAAACATTCTCACCCGTAATAAATGAAAAACATTGGAAATCACACATGTATCTTCATAAATAACAAAACAAAAAAAAACTTAATTTTTCATCCTCTTCAACCTATTACAGAATACTCAATTTGGCTCTTTGCATTTTGAATCTTTGTATTTCGCAAACATATATTAACTACAATAGTTAATGCACAAATACTTGTTAATGCATTTTACTGATATAAGTTATGTTATAATTTCAATTAATTGTTATAGTCTTGGTTTATGCACGTGAAAAAACTAACACTTAAATGTTTTATTGATAAGTGTAATAAGTAAATGATCCTCTTTCTTTTTTTAGTTTCTTTTTTATTGTTTCTTAATATGTGTGAAAATGGTAAATGGACATATATTGCGAAACGGAGAGAGTGATATTTAGGGTGTTATTGACAACACTTTAAACTTTAAAATTTATAATGTTTAGTGTGTTATTGACAATACAAAAAATTTACTTTAAATTCATTAGGATGTTCGTGACAACATAAAAAATAAATATATATGGTCTTATTGACAACATCAATAATATATCCATGTGTTAACAACATCAAGAACACAATTTGTTGTTTCAAGTAAAATGTATTATAATCAATATAAAACGAGATTGTTGACACCAGAACCAAATTGCGACAAGCACCAAAAAAAAAAAGAAAAAGAAACTTGTGTACGGCTGTTCTAAAAAAACTAGGTAGGTAGTTTATTGGATTGCAACAAGTTTTCTTGTTATATCCTCTCATTCACAATTGCCACACACATTTCTCATTCTTGGAATCTCCAAACAAAAATAATTTACTTTGAAGTTGATAAAATATGTTAAGTCAACTAATAAAATCTACAAAATAAAACCGACAATAAAAATTGTTAAACATAGGTGATACCATAACAACGTTTACAAATAACAATGTTAAACATCGTTCGATCATGTATGTTGACAACACAAATAAATTTGTTCTTAAAAATCGGAGTATTATCGACAACAATAAAACAATTATTATGATGTTTGTGGTCTTATTGACATCACAAAAACTCAATAATTATATGTTTGGAATGTTGTTGACAGTAAGAAAAAATTGTTTGGATTTGAGGTGTTATTGACAACACAAATAACTCTGCTTTTATATTTGAAATTTTATTGGAAAAACATTAGTTTTGATGGGTTGGTCTTGTTGACAACACAAAATTCAATAATTAAATGTTTGGAATACGGTAAAAGTGAAAATAGAAAGAAAAATATAAGCTCTAATGTTGAAAATGTTGTCGACCACACACACACAAAATTTAGTGGGGTATTGTTAACCCACTAAAATTATTGTTTTTGATATTTTAAGCCCTTGTTGGCAATACAAAACTAAATGATTAAAGGGTGAATTTGCAAAAGTGTGTCTAAATTTACTAATGTTGTATTTACTAGGCTTAAAAAACCGTGTAGAAGAAAGTATGCATTTTTAATGAGGTAATTCAAATACTATCCCTTATTAATTAAACAAACTAACGTATTTACATAAGTAAATATATTACACAAATGTCTTTACACAAGCAAATATTTCCTTACCTAAATTACCATAATTTAAATATATTAAAAAAATATCTTCTTTATTAATTCACAATATATTCCGGATATTTTCTTACCTAAATTAATGTAAGTTTAATACATTACACAAATGTCTCTACACAACTAACTGAATACTTACACAATATATTAAGTTACATAATCTACACAAGCTTTATTTTAACTACACAAAACATTTCTAAAATAAACATATTAGTATATTTACACAAAATTAAATTTAGCTCATAAGACAAATGTAAATATCAAACAATTGACAATACAATCATTGAATTTGCATACATTGTAAAAACTACACGAATTAGAATATTATATTAATACAATTTTTGAATATTTTTATTAGAATATTATAGTAATATTTGGTTAAATTTGTTGTTGTCAACTAAACAAATGTGTTTGGATCCAGTGAAGCAAATTCACTAGAGCCAAACCCTAAAGACATGGTGTGTTTATGTTGTCAACAATACTACAAACACCAGAACATTAGTCTTATCGTTGTCAATAACAACACAAACACCAAAATAGGATGGTAAATGTGTCAACAACGCCACAAACACCAAAACATGTCAACAACACCACAAATACAAAAAAAATGAGTATTTATGTTGTCAACTGTAACACCCCGAATCTACGGGACTCGAGGTGCTACCGGCTAGGATCTCACAATGGATCCTGACCCTAGCCTGACAACAATTTCACCGATCTTACAACAAGGCACAAACAGATTAAAACCAAAACATAAAACTGATATATAAACATGTCAAAAGGTTTATACAACTGCTGAGTACAACAAAACATATCATATATATATACATATCCAAAATACCCATCCACGAGTATAACCCCAGTGTACGGAGCCCTCAGCAGATCGCCCCGTCTGGATCACTCTGCAGTGTCCTAACCTGCAAAGTCTACAACACGGCATTACACCGTTAGCTAACCAAACACATACAAAGGAAGATGCTAGAGCACATGCACACGTCAGAACTTAAACATATAAACATGCTGTCACACATTTACCCATTTTATTATCTTATAATAATAGTCCGGCGCATACAACGTATAAATAATAACTCAATATGAACGTATGTGACACGAGGAATATAACCCTCGCCTCTCGGGAATGGTGCCAGCTGGAGTGGGATCCGGTACCACCTCCCGTGTACCCTATGGGAGTGGAGCAGGTGGCCGGCCCACTGAGCCATACTGGCCTGCCCGAAGAGAACCTCCAGACTCCCAGCGGGATGAATGGACAAGTTGTCACGGCCCTACAATGGCAGTCAATAGACCATAGGTCGGTAATACAATATATCATACGGGCTATAAAGCATAACATCCACCACTCAGGCACACATCCAATATATGGAGGGCAGCTAAGTAAGTCCTATGGACTTACCTCAACCTCGGGAGTCACAGACTCAGAATACTCGGCTCCGCTCTGGAGATCAACTCAACCTAAACAAGGTATAACGCATACATCATATACATATCCATACAAGGGGTCACACCTAGACCCAAGGGATCCATACGGATCATATTCCAACTCGTAATCCTCAAGGCCGTAACCGGCATAACAGTTCCGTACTCAACTCATTCTAACCTCAACTCGCACCTAGCAGGCTACTAACACTCATACTAGGAAGGAAAAGGATCTACCTAGCCTTAGGTAGATCCGGGACAAAACGCACCTGCGGGTCACAAGGGACGCAGGGGCGAAAGCAGGTGGCCGCGGGCGCGGCGAAATGTGGCCGCGGGGGCGGTGACACGGAACGTGGGCGGCCGCTGGCGCAACGCAGGCGTTGTGGCGACCCGCGGGATGATGCAGAAGGCAACTTCGCGTTTCTCTTCGGTCTTCTACACGTGATCAATCGTCTTTACTCTCATCCAAAGCCAAGACCATACACATACATACACATACAACATCAAACATGCCTAGGCAATCATCTAATCCTAAGCTATGAAGGAAGCAAGAAAGAAAGAAGAGAGGAGAAGAACCCTTACCACACTTGTGGTCTAAGGCTGCAGGAGAGCTCAACATACACCAAGGCTGGCTTCCAAGCCCAGCATAACCTCAGCCAACACTCACACAAGGTACACACACACAAACTCTCACAAAACTCTTCCACAACTCAAGAACAAGATCCAAGGAAGCAAGGGAAGCAAGGAACGTGGAGAGAAGCTGGAGAAGAAGATGAAGAAACCCTTGATCAGCCAAAGGTAAGAAGGAGCAAAGTAAAGGTAAAGCACGGGTCAACAAGGTCAAAGAAGACGGCTGCAAACCGCAGGGGCGGTCCAAGCAGCCGCAGGGGCGGCGCCACTCACCGCGGGGGCGGCAAGACCAACCTCGGCCAAAGCTAATCTCGGCCAAGGTCCGGTCTCGGCCCGAAAGACTACGGCTCTTACATCTCTCCCCCCTAAAAACAAGTTTCGTCCCGAAACTTGCATAAACCTCGAAAGCACATAACCTCAAAACCGGGATACACTCTCTATCATAGAGGTATCATAACACATACCTGGCCTCAACCATACGCTATAACCTCAACACGGGCGTGGAGAAACATCATCTCCCGCAAAAGATCACAATCCTATCCGGGGCATAGAGAGAAGCGTCTCTAGCCAAACCAACATCGGGGCATGGAGAAGATATCTCCATCCAATCCTACATATCTCGAGATAGCATGGAGGTAAGAACCATCTCCAGCTATACCTATCGGTCGTACTAGCACAACAGGATCTGTAACAGATCATACACACATCACAGCTAGCACGAAATAAACACAGTATGGCATATAAGCACATAAACACATAAGCATATAACACTCACCGAGGTAATACTAAGATCTACCCGGCGATCCCACTGGTACCTCTATCCCAGCATAGAACTCTGGATAGTTCCTCTGGATACTATCCTTAGTCTCCCAAGTAGCCTCCTCAGGTCCACGTCTCGACCACTGTATCCTCAACATAGGAATGTCCTTCGAACGCAGGCGTCTCATACCTCGCTCTAGGACTGCAATAGGATGCTCAGCAAACGTGTGGTCCGGCTCAACCACCAAATCATCATAACTCACAATGTGTCTCGGGTCTGGTATATACTCCCTCAGCTGAGACACGTGGAACACAGGGTGAACACCCTCTAATCTCGGAGGCAAAGCCAATCTGTAGGCTGCGCTCCCAAACCCGATCCAGAATCTCGAATGGTCCGACATATCGGGGGCTCAACTTCCCCTTAATGCCGAATCTCCTCACACCTCGTGTCGGGACACTCTCAGCCACACATGGGCTCCAACTCGGAACTCTAGAGGTCTGCGCCTCCTGTCTGCATACGACTTCTGACGGCTCTGAGCCGTCAGCAGTCGCTCTCTAATCAAGGCTACTCGGGCCATATCATCCTGAATCTGATCAGGGGCTATATGACACTGCTCTGCTCATCCCAGCATAACGGAGTCCGACATCTCTGTCCATACAGTGCCTCATATGGGGCCACCCCAATAGATGCATGCCAATTGTTGTTGTATGAGAACTCAAATATTGGGAGATGATCCTACCACACTTATCCCCAATCCTAAGCTCAAGCTCGCAGCTTATCCTCCAGCGTCTAAATGGTCCTCTCTGACTGACCATCGGTCTAAGGATGAAACGCCGTCGTGAAATGTAAACTCGTCCCCAGGGCAGTCTGAATCTGCTGCCAAAACCTCGAGGTAAATCGCCCATCTCTGTCAAAGACGATCGTCCTCGGCACCCCATGGAGTCTCACTATCTGCCTAGTGTACTCCTCAGCAAGTCTGCTCACCGGTCACGTCACCCTGATCGGAAGAAAACGTGCCGTCTTCGTCAATCTGTCCACAATGACCCAGATAGCATCATAACCCCGGCTTAATCTCAATCCGGTCACAAAATCCATGGTGATATCTTCCCACTTCCTCTGTGGAACAAGAAGTGGATGAAGCTCGCCCCCAGGTCTGAAATACTCGATCTTGACCTACTGGCAGGTCGCACACTGTGCCACAAATCTGGCCACATCGGGCTTCAGCCCACCCCACCAGTATATACGTCTCAAATCCTGATACATCTTACTCGTACCTGGATGTACCGAGTAAGGTGTACAGTGAGCCTCCTGTAGAATCCTCTGACGTAAATCTGCGTCAGCAGGTACACAGACGCGACCTCGGCGTCTCAACACTCCATCTGCCCCCAGAAGGAACTGTGGTGCCTCATCTCGAGACATCATCTCCCGTATCCTCAGCAACATCAGGCAGGTCTCCTGCTTTTGTTGGATCTCCCCCAACAGATCAGGTAGAACCTCTAAGATACTCAGTCGGGCATCCTCATCCGGATACTGGATGTCCAACTCTAGCCATCTCAGGTCTCTCTGCAGCTGAGACTGTACTGTCAATCTCGCGATCGCCTGCTCTCGAGGCGTCTTCTGGCTCAGGGCGTCGGCGACAACGTTCACATTCCCCGGATGATACATAATCTCCCAGTCAAAATGCTTAATCCGCTCGAGCCACCTACGCTGGCGGTTATTCAACTCCCGCTGCGTAAAAATATACTTCAAACTCTGATGGTCGGTGAAGATCTGGCATGTGGCACCATACAGGTAATGTCTCCAAATCTTCAGTGCATGAACTACCGCGGCCAACTCCAGATCATGAGTCGGGTAGTTCTCCTCATACGTCTTCAGTTGTCGAGACGCATAAGCAATCACTCTGCCCCGCTGCATCAACACACATCCCAAGCCAAGCTTGGATGCATCACTGTAAACCACGAAGTCAGTTGTACCCTCTGGCTGTGCCAAAACAGGAGTAGACGTCAAACGTCTCTTCAGCTCCTCAAAATTCCGCATACACTGATCAGACCACACAAATCTGATAGTCTTCCTCAGCAAACTCGTCAGTCGACGGGCAATCACGGAAAATCCCTCCACAAAGCGTCTGTAATAACCGGCTAGGCCAAGGAAGCTACGTACCTCCTTGACGTTCGTCGGTGTCATCCATGCCGCTACTGCCTCAATCTTCGCCGGATCAACCTTGATCCCTCGGCGGAAACAATATGACCCAGGAATGCTACCTCTGGCATCAAAAACTCGCACTTAGAGAACTTTGCATAAAGTTCTCTATCCCGCAAAACCTGTAGTACCGTCCTCAAATGTCCTGCATGCTCCTCTCTGCTGCGAGAGTACACCAGGATGTCATCTATAAAGACCACCACAAACTGATTTAGGAAGTCGATGAAGATGTTGTTTCATCAACTCTATGAAAACTGCCGGGGCATTCGTGAGCCCGAATGGCATCACTACAAACTCGTAGTGTCCATAACGGGTCCGAAATGCCGTCATGTGCACATCTTGCTCTCTCACCCTCAGCTGGTGATATCCTGAGCGCAGGTCTATCTTGGAGAACACTGAAGCTCCCTGTAACTGATCCAGCAAATCATCAATGCGCGGCAACGGATATTTTTCTTGATGGTCACCTTATTCAGCTCTCGGTAATCTATGCATAGCCTCAACGATCCATCCTTCTTCCGTACGAAGAGTACCGGTGCCCCCAATGGGGATACGCTAGGGCGAATGAAGCCCTTCTCTTCCAACTCCTTGAGTTGCTTCTTCAGCTCTAACATCTCGACAGGCGTCATCCGGTATGGGGCCTTCGAGATCAGTCTCGTACCCGACTCTAAATCAATCCCAAAGTCCACACTCCTCTGAGGTGGCAAACTGGACGGCTCAACAAACACATCCACAAACTCATCAACCACTAGGATATCCTCTAAGGCTGGACTCTCCCCCTCCTTCATGACGTAACACCAAAAGGCCTCACAACCCTGGGCAATCAACCTAGCTGCCTGTATAGCACTGATAACCATGCCTACCTTCCCGAGGTCCCAACCTCGGAAAACCGCTAATTGACCAGACTCAGTAGAGAGGGTGACAGTCCTCCTACCCACATCTAAAACCGCAGAATGCCTATCCATCCAATCCATACCAAGGATGAGTTCCTCATGCTCCAGCGGCATGACAAAGAAGTCAACTAAAAGCACATGGGTCCCTAAAGAAATGGGACAGTCATGGATCTCACGGGTACCTCTGACCCTACCCCCATTGTGTAGCCCTATAATAAAGGGCATCCCCTCTACAGTGTCTAGACCCAGACACTCAACACAAGCAACAAATATGAATGAGTGCGTAGCACCCGTGTCAAACAAAACACGAACAGGTAAGCCATAAATCAGAATGATACCTGTAGCAGTAGGTGCAGCCGGCTCCTCTACACTCCTCAGCTCAAAAACTCGGCCCTGAGGGCCACGGGTGTCAGTGGTGCTCCCACCACGACCTCTACCTCTGCTCGGCCCAGGAGCAGATCCTTGAGCCGTCTGACGATCTGGGACCTTCTACTGTCCCTGTGTCTGCTGCTGCTGAGGTGGCCTCTGTCCACCCCAGCTCCACCAGCAGGTGAAGAACCCTGCTGTGAAGAAGCTCCGCCCTGACGGCAGAACACTGCTCTGTGACCTCGCCCACCACACGTGAAGCAAGTCACCGGCTGTCTCGGGCACTCTGGCCTAATATGTCCCTACTCTCTACAGTTATAGCACTGTCGAGCTCTACCAGTAGCCGGTGTAGGCGAAGGCTGACTTTGGCGACTCTGACCTCGCCATGACCCAACAGCTCCAGCCGTACCGCTAGTCTGCCCGGTACGCTGCCTCTTCTCAGACTTCCCGGTCTGAGAAGCTCTCCTCTGACTGACCCGCTCACGCTCATAGTCAGCGGCTCGATCTTGGTAGTCCATCAGGGACTCACAATGAAATCCAGCCATATAAGCCCGGGTGGCATCCCTCAGTAGTCGGGAAAACAGATACACATGCTTATCAACAAAATCCCTCAGTCTCTCCTCCTGAAACCTCCGGATGGCCTCCGGATGGCCTCAGAAATTGGTCCTAACAGTGCCAGCTCCTCCTGAAACCCCCGGATGGCCTCAGAAACTGGCACATCATCGAACCCGGCCTCCACAAAATCCCTCAGTCTCTCCTTCCTCAGCGAGGCATGGCAGAAACGCTCTCGGATCATAGACCTCATCTGCTCATAACTAGTGACCTGACCTCGTACGGATCTCCACCAGTGTTGCGCTAACTCCCTGAACAAGCTCTGCACTAACCCGACCTGTCTATCAACTGGACACCTAATAGACTCCAGAGCCGAGTCTACGTGTCCTATCCATAACTCTACCTCCAACCCCACCTTCCTAGAGAAAGGGGGTACTCCCATCTGATGGAAAGCCTTCAACCAACTGTCTGGTCGAGGCCCTCTATACTCCTCCTGTACTCGAACGACCTCAGCAACAGGTGCCGGTGCAGCTGGCACCTGTGTAACGGTGTGGGACCTCTCAGATGGCCCCTCCTGCGCTGGCAGATCCGGGGCACGTCTACCTGCCGTGGCAGCCTCCTCAACCCGCCGGATGTAATCACGGAAGGCTGGTCCCTCCATGGAGACACGGTCCTAGTCTGCTGACTGGACTCGCTGTGGACCCTGTCCCCCAGCTGTGCCTTCCCCCATCTCAGGGGCGGCACTCTCAGCAATCTCTGCCTGAACGTCCTCTGTTGCACGCAGCTCAACAGCAGGGATCCTACCCCGTCCTCTACCTAACGGAGGTCTGCCTCTACCCCGTCTTGCTGCAGGTAAGGCTCTAGTCTGAACCATCTGCATAGGACATAAACCCAACTCAGATGGAAATATATATGCCGTATGTATAGGTATATAACACATCATCACAACAGATAGTATCTATCTATACATATACATACATATACTGTCGAGATCTTCAGAGGGGCGATGACTCACGTACACGATATCCCAAAACGTTTTGTACTCATTTCAAAACCAAAACCTTTTGAAAAGTCACACCCCTTTCGGGTTCTGTTTATTTATCTATTCGACCTTTATCGTAGATTACAAGTGCCATTAGTGTCAACCTGGGCTCTGATACCACCTTTGTAACACCCCGAATCCGCGGGACTCAAGGTGCTACCGGGCTAGGATCTCACAATGGATCCTGACCCTAGCCTAACAACAATTTCACCGATCTTACAACAAGGCACAAACAGATTAAAACCAAAACATAAAACTGATATATAAACATGTCAAAAGGTTTATACAACTGCTGAGTACAACAAACATATCATATATATATATACATATCCAAAAATACCCATCCACGAGTATAACCCCAGTGTACGGAGCCCTCAGCAGATCGCCCCGTCTGGATCACTCTGCAGTGTCCTAACCTGCAAAGTCTACAACACGGCATTACACCGTTAGCTAACCAAACACATACAAAGGAAGATGCTAGAGCACATGCACACGTCAGAACTTAAACATATAAACATGTTGTCACACATTTACCCATTTTATTATCTTATAATAATAGTCCGGCGCATACAGCGTATAAATAATAACTCAATATGAACGTATGTGACACGAGGAATATAACCCTCGCCTCTCGGGAATGGTGCCAGCTGGAATGGGATCCGTCCCACCTCCCGTGTACCCTATGGGAGTGGTGCAGGTGGCCGGCCCACTGAGCCATACTGGCCTGCCCGAGAGAACCTCCAGACTCCCAGCGGGATGAATGGACAAGTTGTCACGGCCCTACAATGGGCAGTCAATAGACCATAGGTCGGTAATACAATATATCATACGGGCTATAAAGCATAACATCCACCACTCAGGCACACATCCAATATATGGAGGGCAGCTAAGTAAGTCCTATGGACTTACCTCAACCTCGGGAGTCACAGACTCAGAATACTCGGCTCCGCTCTGGAGATCAACTCAACCTAAACAAGGTATAACGCATACATCATATACATATCCATACAAGGGGTCACACCTAGACCCAAGGGATCCATACGGATCATATTCCAACTCGTAATCCTCAAGGCCGTAACCGGCATAACAGTTCCGTACTCAACTCATTCTAACCTCAACTCGCACCTAGCATGCTACTAACACTCATACTAGGAAGGAAAAGGATCTACCTAGCCTTAGGTAGATCCGGGACAAAACGCACCTGCGGGTCACAAGGGACGCAGGGGCGAAAGCAGGTGGCCGCGGCGGCGGGATGTGGCCGCGGGGGCGGTGACACGGAACGTGGGCGGCGCTGGCGCAACGCAGGCGCTGGCACGGTAGCCGCGGGGGCGGTGACAGTGCAGATTCGCGGCTTCTCTTCGGTTCTTCACGTGATCAATCCGTCTTCTCTCATCCAAAGCCAAACCATACACATATACACATACAACATCAAACATGCCTAGGCAATCATCTAATCCTAAGCTATGAAGGAAGGCAAGAAAGAAAGAAGAGAGGAGAAGAAACCTTACCACACTTGTGGTCTAAGGCTGCAAGAGAGCTCAACTACACCAAGGCTGGCTTTCAAGCCCAGCATAACCTCAGCCAACACTCACACAAGGTACACACACACAAAACTCTCACAAAACTCTTCCACAACTCAAGAACAAGATCCAAGGAAGCAAGGGAAGCAAGGAACGTGGAGAGAAGCTGGAGAAGAAGATGAAGAAACCCTTGATCAGCCAAAGGTAAGAAGGAGCAAAGTAAAGGTAAAGCACGGGTCAACAAGGTCAAAGAAGACGGCTGCAGCCGCCGGAAACCGCAGGGGCGGTCTAAGCAGCCGCAGGGCGGCGCCACTCACCGCGGGGGTGGCAAGACCAACCTCGGCCAAAGCTAATCTCGGCAAGGTCCGGTCTCGGCCGCGAAAGACTACGGCTCTTACATCAACAACACCACATATAGTAAATATTGTAACACCATGTATAGTAGTTAATGGTGTTGGCGATGTTAACAATACACAAAACACCAGAAGTGGTGTTGTCATCAACACCACAAATATCAAACAGTGGTGTTGCCGTTGTCAACGACACCACAAGCAACAAAATAGATGTGTTCAACGGCGGATTTAGGGTTGAGCGACACTTAGGACGTTGTCCAACCCAACCCAAAAAAATATATATATGTGGTGTACTATTTACTTTTAAAATTAGAATACAAAC
>NCTC01003751.1:0-23143 GCA_002319775.1 Fagopyrum tataricum | reverse complement strand
TTTAAACTATTGTTGTCCTCCATACTTCATGAGGCTTGATGTATATTGTTATATTCTAGTTTACTCGGGATGTATAATGGTCTAAGCATGGGGGAATTTGATAGGTGATAGTTTCTCTTATCACAATAACGTAGTTTTAGCATGTATTTGTAGTAGTTTTTTGTATTGTTGGTGTTACTTTTGTAAACCCAACTAAGGAAGACTTCAATGAAGAAATCAAGGGATTTAGTAGAAGAATTAAGTCTAGGAAGTGAAGGAACCGAAGGAAGAATAAAGAATAACCACTCCCTAACGCACCACCGCACCCACGGCCCATGAGCCACCGCATCCGTGGGTTGACACGCACCCACGGCGACATTGGCTGCACCGCGGGTTTGTCATGCTCCCGCGACCTTGGTTTTGCCAAGCCGATGCTCCAGGTCCCCTCACCCAAAACATCAATAGTGGCACCTCTGACCCTTCATCTTCCTGCACTTGCGGCATTAGTTGGACGCACCGCGCCTCAACGCCTTTAAACGAAGAGTCGGAGGCCGTTTCAACGCTTCACCGACCCCGCACCTGCGGCCAAAACCCGCCCGGGCGAGGGTTTGACACGAACCGCGGAGATGTTGAAGTTGAAATGGCCTTTGCAGTTCGTGACACCGTACCCGCGCGCCCAGACAGCACACCCGCGGGTAATGTTTCTAAAATAAAAACAAGACAGTTTCAAATGTGGGTTTTATGGCTCATTATTGGGGTTGTTTGTGACCTTTTGTTTTTCCCATTTTTAATGTCCTAAGTAGTATAAATAGAGGTATTATGCTTGTGTTAGACTCGCCTCATTCACATCCCAAAACACTCTCTTCTTGCTTTGTTTTTGCTTTGTTTCAAGACTCTTCATGGACAGCCAAGTTCCTTGTCTACACTTGGTTGTTGAAGCTCTCAGACAAGATCTTGGTTGTCAGTTTCCCTTATTTAAAGTTTGAATCTCAAGAATATTTGTGTTATTTTCCTTGTGTCTTGCTTGTTTGTATATCTTATACTTTAGCTTGGTCATCTAGGTAGTTTGGTCTTTTGCAAAGTGCTAGGAATCGTCAATTCCGGATTCGTGTTGCTTTTCTAGTAGCAAACACTATTGACATAATTGGGTTGCAAGTGTCTTTCGTGAGAGGAATTTAACCACATATTGAAGTAAAGGGTTTTTTCTTTAATATGTGTCTCATTCATCCTTGCTTGAATGTTATTGTTTTATTTGGTCTTATAGGTTTACGGATTGATTTTAATAATAAGTGAAAGCCGGGATGAGAACAAAAGCTTGAAAATATTCAATGAAACTAGGATTAACCATCTCTTGGGAGAGTGAAAACAGTCAGCGTAGTGTTTTTCCAATCTATTACAAAACAACTTTTTAAATTGCTTTTCTTTTCTTTTATTATCACTTTTCAAACATCAACCCCTTTCGGTTACTTGTGATTGATAAATTCCTTTGCACAATAATTTGACATTTATCTCTCTTGGGTTCGACCATTACTTATTTTCTATACTCATTTTTAGTGAATTGGTTTAGGATATTTACTTTGATAGGTACAACACGACGAAAAACTCGTTTGTCGTTTATTATTCTAAAGTTCCTAAAATTTCTATAAGAAAAAAGGTAAGCGTAAGTTTAAGTTATCTTGTTTTTGGAAGAACTAAAAGTTTGTAAGAATTTTTTAAGGTTGGAAATATAATTTCCAATAATTTTTTTGTTTGTTTTTTCTTGATTTGTTATTCTATTTCTTCTATTTTATTGTTGTTTTTCTTGAATCGTGTTGAACTTTTAAATTGCTTTTTTTTTGGTCTTTTATTATCACCTTTCAAACATCAACCCTCGTTCGTTTACTTGTGATTGACAACTTTCTTTGCACATTAATTTGACATTTATCTCTCTTGAACTTGTCCTTACTTATTTGTTATACTCATTTTTAGTGATTTGATTTAGAATAATTACTTTGATAGACACAATACGACAAAATTCGCTTGTCTTCTGCTCTTTTAAAGTTCCTAAAATTGCAAAAAAGCCAAGTGTAAGTTCTCTTGTTCTTTGAAGTACTGGAAGTTTGTCAGAAAAATTTTAAGGTTGGAAACCTAATTTTAAAAAAATTAATTTTAGTTTTATTTTCTTGATTTATTTTGCTGTTGTTTTTTAAGAATCATGTTGAATGTTTATTTCCATTAGATCTATTTGTCGGGCTTAGGAGTGAAAGCCCCGACTTATACTTAATTAGCTATGATTTGAATGTGTGATTAGTGTTTGATTATGTTATGCGTGAAACATTAGTCTTCCTTTAGAGATCATGAACTTAGGGTTTGAATATTAGTTGAGAATTGTCCTCCTTTGTTAAATAGGTTGAGTGATGAATTAAACACTATTGAATTAGGATTATATGTTGTAACACTAATATAAATACGTTCAAGAGATGAATAAGAATGAGGGTGGAAAAAAAATGCTACATGTTATCACTACTCTAAGTAAATTTTTATATAATTGTCTAAGAGATGCTCAATGTTGAAATGTCATAAACATTATCCCAAAGAAACCTCATCTTCTGCACCCAAGCCAATATTACTGGCATAACTAGCTCTATGATTTTTTTATTATGTTTCAACCTCCAATATCATCGATGTTGAAGTGTTGAATGCCTTAAGCTTCGTATTATATACCACACTCCATCTCATACACCCTTAATGATACAGAGATTATCCGTAATTGCATGGTCCGATCTTTCGACTTATAAAAGACTCAATAGAAAGACGTGGAAACAAAAGAGATATGGAAAGAGGATGATCCGATTATGGTACGAATCAGTAGATGGATAGATCAAGGTCGAACCCTAAGAAACGACTCGGAGGCACGCTAGGACGCGATGGACCCTAACACACAACCAACAGCCGTTCTGTATAACCCTTCCATACAACAAACACAAAATGACGCGATGATTCTTAAAGGACTTGGAGGTATGCATGTGGCTTGTTAAGCACCCTACTTTTCCGCGTGCAAGTATAATACACATAAACAAGTCCAAGCTAAAACGCGAACAAGACGTACCTCTCTTTCTTTCAACTTCCTGCGGGAAGGCCACAAGAATGGTTTGCAAACCGCAAATACCACAAAATAACTTAATGTGTTTATTTTATTTCAGTTTAAGAAAACAAGAGGCACGAAGTCCCTATTTATAGGATGTGGGTCAAGTTGGGCTTCTTGTAGTTTGGCCCGAAGTAAATAATAAAATAAGATTGATCTTCTAATAAGATAGATCTTCTAAGACTTGGTCCTCGAGCATCTATAGGAGATTTGATTTCAAATATATCTTTAAGCTTTCTTAACAGAAGACTTGAATTATTTGCAAGAAATGAATAAAATAGCATGGGATGAAAGATTAGCCACATTCATGAGCCAAACATGCATAGGTAACACGTGTGCGTGGTCAACCTTTCTCCCTTGTATGTGTACGTACAACCTCCTTGTTCGTGTATGATCGTCTTCTCGTATGTGCATGTATGTCTAGGTTTGAGTGTGGGTGGTCTATAAGTGTGTCCCGGTCTTCTCTTAGCTTGAATGGTTTGCTTTGAGATGGTTGTGGGACTGGGTCGTTTATTTCTGAGGAGTATGGGTTTTTTTATGTGCTATTCTCCTCCTTGCTGTATGGGTGTATTCTTATGAATAGATGCATGCGGGACCTCCTTGTAATCATACAATTTATATTGCGCCATCTTCCTTTTTGTTAGGATGGTATGTAGACTCTTCCTCCTTCTATTTGAATTCCATTTGATAATCTCATCCTTTGTACTAGACGTAAGTACACGTACTCTTCTTCCTCACAAGGTGTATGGTTCATTTCTCCTGAGTTGCTCTTGTGATGATTTCTAGTCCTAAGGCTGCTCCTACATCACTTAAATTGGCTTACTAATGATCAAAAGGTGCAAAATTCTCATTAGCAACATCGACTTCACCATTGGTGCCTTCTCCAATACAATTGTGTGTGATGTGGTCCCAATTGACGAATGCCAATCATCTTTCATTAATTGATATGTCCTTTGATGTATTACCCTTAATTTCTCACTACAAGGGCAAGTGGGTTGCTGTCATCCTTAAAAGTACCAAGAGGTTCTCCGATACAAGTTTGTGTGAGTTGATATCGGATTACCCATTTAGATCAATTAACTCATAAATATACTTTTTCATTAAAATTTATGCAAAAACATTGTTCTAATAAAATATTTGTGTGTTATCGTTTATGAACTATGACAAAAGTTTCGGCAACTAAGTAGATCCGACCCAAATACTTGGAATTCCGAATTTAAATTTTTAGGAAACCAGATCCGAATACAATTTGTATTCATTCATATGTTTGGTTAATTATTTATTTGACCCGGATTTTAAAACATAGTATTCAAAGACGATTTTTGTTAGATTAGATAATTATCCATGAATATGATTTGGTGATCGACTAACTTTAGTCATGTATATTTAATCGAAAATGACTTTAACCGGATCTTGATATCTAACTGGTTCTTTATATCTGGACAACCCGTTTGGTCTAAATATTCGACCGATGCATTTAATCAAGATATGTTTTTTCTATTTTGTTTATCTTAAAATGTAAAAAAAAAATATTCAAAGTGACATATAATAATCCAAATAAAATTCGAAGACCTTACAACTTTCATTATCATAAATTGATAATCCTCCGTCGTTTTTTACATTTATGAGAGACTTATCTTTGATACTTCAGTACATATCTTATATTTAACACGAACGAGTTATAAGAATATGAATTAAAACAAAATTTATAGACTTCTAGTATTTAATATGTATATAAGCCTTAAGTTAAAAAATAAATTTGTAGACTTAAAGTGGAATCTTATATAGTAAACCAAATATTAAAGATGAAAGATATTTGACAAGATTATTACAATGATCAAGTTATCATTATCGTAAATTCATAATCATAGTTCGTTATATTAACGAGAAACTTTTATTTGATATTTTAATGCATGTCTTATATGTAACATGAACGAGTTATAAGAATAGGAATCAAAACAACTCGCTATAGACTTCTAGGGTTTAATATGCATAATAAGCTCCAAGTGAAAAAAATGAATTTGTAGTCTTAAAGTAAATCTTATATGATAAATCATGTATTAAAACCCGAGTGATCACTACGTATAATTATCATTATCCTATTTGTAAATAAATACTATATAGGTATTCTATCTTGATAAATTATGTAAGAATATAAATTTAACTCAAATATTCGTTTCTAGTTAATATAAATTAATTTTTCTATTTTTTTTTATAGAAAATAAAATAAAATACGAAAACATAATATATATTCTTCACTTGTCATGAACTTATACAAGGAAAATTGACTTAATGATTCCTATCGCACCATTTTACTTTTAATTATCAAGGATATTTTTGGTCGGGTTATCTCGGGTAAGGTTGTGTGGTCATTTTTGTTCGGGTTACTTTAGGATTTTGGGTCGGATTACTCCGGTTATTCTACTCGGATTTTATGGGGTTCGGGTCATTTTCGGGCTTGATCATTCGTGTTATTTATTTTTCGGATAAAATCGATTTCAAGATGGTTGGTTCCGAATATTCTCCTTTGCTCAAATTCTTCAGGTCCAAGTAGGATTCGTGGGGCCAATTTTACTGATCGGGTCATATTTAATTTTACCAGTTCTAGAAGAAGTAGCCTACTAACCTTATTACTCATATAATAGACTCAAATATCCAATATCTATCATATGTTTAACCTTTTGTGACTAAGTATACAATCAAGGTAATAAGTTAAAATGTAGGGCCCGGATCGTCTAGAATCCAATCAATTTCCCTTCTTTAATCACGAATACAGATCTGTCGGATGATGCAAAGTACAATGCTGTTTTTCTTAAGAAGACAGCTAGGTGTAGTAGATATGAACATTAATATGCGGAGACAATGAAAGGCATGCGTAGAGAGATATAGATGACACAGAGAAGCAAACAGTGATAATCATCCATTCATGAGCCCAGTCGTATGGATAACTATTTATTTATACATACATTCATAGGCATAGCTGTAAAAGTTAAAAAAAGTGCATGCAATTCATGCAGCTCAAAGACGGTAAAAAAAAAGTGAGTAAAAAATCGCCGCCCTACCCCTATATACCTAGACTTGATAGATCATTATTTGCCTACCCAAAACCCTATCTAGGGTTTTGAATCTCTTTTTTTCGTGCAGGACAAATTAAAGACATACCCGAAGAGAGTAAGTGAAAAAAATATAGAGAGAGAAAGCTACTCGTCATTCTGTGTTCTGAAAAGGCTCTAACTTAACGGGTATTTGTGAACCTTAAAGGGCTATGATCTGCAGGCACTAAGCTGCAAGCTAATACGTTTATCTTGCAGCTACATACATAATCACAAACATGAAGAGATGTGTCCCCACAGGCTCGATGCGATTGTGACCCACAAGTACAAAGAAGTGTGCCCCATATAGCTTCGGTACAATTTGATCTTTGGAGCAACAAATTTATTAATATGAAGGTTAAATTCAAATGTTCAAAATTAATTAAAACTCTACAACTCTAATTTGGGCTTGAACGGCAGAGTATAAAGAAGCCATCATCCATGATTCATCATTTCTTTGGTAGTGACAAGCCTGAACGATGGTTATCCTTTAAGATCATCGAATTAATACAACATTAACTATGCTACAAACATTAACTAAATCTTTGTATGAATTCACATTATACTTCGATTTGTAATTTTAGGAATTTTATATATATATATATATATATATATATATAGTAATATATATATATATATATATATATATATATATATATATATATATATATATTATATATATAAATAAATATAATATAGTATAATATATATATATATATAATTCCTAAAAATTACAAAGCGAGGAAGAAAACTAGTCTGATCAAGGATCTTGAATGCCAGCTAAAATTAGTGAGCAGATTCGGAAGAATCAGCTACTTCATTCACTAATGCTTATAGTGTGTTTAAAATATCTTACATATATATAAATTGTAAATTTTGGTAGTTAGCTGTGCATGTGTTGATTTGCGCTGTATGGAACCGATCAAATTTTGGAGCGGTAGGGCAGAGTGGGGTTCTTTCATATATGTGCAATTTATCCATGGGATTTATCAATGCACGGCGATAGAATTAATAAACGTGTGGCCGATCCGAAAATTGTGACCGTCACGGTTTCGGAAACTATATCCCGATAGAACATTCACGGTCACGGACCCCGAAACTGTGACAACTTTTTTTGATAAATTCTACCAAAATAAAGAAAATTTTATTTTTTTGCCTTAATCCATTGCACGGCTATCACAAATTCAGAATCTGTAATCGTGACGGTAACGGATTCCGGATCTGCCGTGAGTTTTGTAATTACATCGCCGTGAGTTTTGTAATTATATCGCCGTGTACTTAAAATCTCTCTTTATTTATATGCGTAATCAACTATTCGTATTTGACATAAAATTCCTCCACGGATTTTTAAAAAATAAATATCAATCTATGATGTTTTTTAAACGGCGTTGATTTCTCATTTTACATGGTTTGAAAACGCCATGAAAAGTTAATTTACAACGTCTGAAAAACGCCATGAAAAATTAATTTATAACGGCCGGAAAAAATCCATAAAAAGTCATTTTAATGGCGATTGATAAAGTCATGAAAAATCACTTTTTACGCCAGTTAAAAAACGTCATGAAAAATTCATATTTGCGACGATTGAAAAACATCCTCAAAAGTCATTTTTACGGCGTTTGAAAATAGCCATATAAAATCATTTTTACAACCACTGAAAAACTCCATGAAAAATATTTTTTACAGCGAATGAAAAACGTCATGAAAAGTCTTGTTTGACATTTTGAACAATGCCATAGAATATGGGTCAAAAGGACGGTGTCATGTATGACAGACTACGGGGGTGGGTGGCAAAAACGCCATTAAAGACTTTTTGTGACGTTTTGTAAACGACACTAAAAGGTATATTTTTATTAGTGAAAGGCATAAAAAAAAATTTTTGATAACATTAGCTAGTCGATATTAGATAGTTATTGAAATTATAGAAATGATATTGCTTACTCATATTAGGTTCTTCTAGAACTTCCGTGCAATGTCGTACAAATTATTCTTATATGTTTGAGTTGCATGTTTATTTTCACAATATAGAGAACTTTGTGGGTTGGACTCTTTTAGTAGCGAGAACAATGAATACCGTGTTCGTCACACATTATTCCCAAATAGTTATCTTCTAGAACTTCCGTGCAATGTCTTACAAATTATTCTTATATGTTTGAGTTGCATGTTTATTTTCACAATATAGACTTTGTGGGTTGGACTCTTATAGTAGCGAGAACAATAAATACCGTGTTCGTCACACATTATTCCCGAATAGTTATCTAACTTTCATGTGCAATGCTAGCTATATGGAGATCCTAGAAAGGCGAAAAAACCTTAAATGTACGAAGATCTCTATTGGAATCAGGAGAGATGTCAGATTTTTTATCCCGTGTATCCAAACTCAAAAGGCATTTGACGAACATGTTTTCCTACATCATCGTCGTGAAACAATATCTAATGTCAAGAGTAAGTTTTCTTGATTTCAATTACTTTGATTAACAACCAACCATATATTTACCTCACATGTAGTTAATTCATATTTTAGATTCTTATTTTATTTTTTTGGCACAAGATGTCATTGTTGGAGATTGTTGTAATCACAAGTACAAATAATATTTTTATTGCATTTGTACTCTAGGAAAATGAGACTAGTTATCATTATGAATGACCTTTAAAGAGGCTCTGTCATTCATCCAAAAACAAAATACCTAAGGTGATCCAACGGATCGAGATCTAGGTCTAATCAAACCTCGAGCGTAGTGTTTTCGAAAGTGAAGCATATTTTGTGCATGTTGCATATAAAGGGCAACATTGAAAATCGATCATGGCCCATGTTACGGTCCAAATGAAGAACAAAGCCGTGTTCACATTGCATTCTCATGCATTTTTAAATCAAGATCTAGTGTCAGCTATGAGCGACACCTACCATACATGAATTGGTGTATCACTAATCGCATCGAAGAAACGAGGCAGATAATCAAGTTAAGTGTGACTCGTATGTTCATTTCGGAAAAAGGACAACATATGCGTATGAAATTATTTTATCTTTCTCTACTCATATGTTCTAATTTAGTCTTATTAATTTCAAATTACACTTTTCAGTTATAAGTCAACACACAAGTTATGGAAATAAACATTAGGTTCAAGGATCGGTGGATTCTAGTTGGTTGTTAAAAACATTCATTTGATGATCATGAATCAGATTCAAAAGATACAAGCTTTGTATGACATGTCTTGGGAGATGATCTTGATGGACGTATGGACAACGATATTTCACTTTTCGGGATAAAGTCACCAATGAATGTTTCACGCTTTTTTTAGAAAAACTACATCAAGGATAAGAAGACAAGGAATGATGGAAATGTCGGGATATGTATTGGAGACATGCTTAGGATGTGCCTTGCATTCATGAATTTATTGACACCATTAGACTCGAACACCAATAAGCTTAAATTAGATTCACCCGTTTTATAACCATGTTTGTGGAGTCTAGTTTATATTTTGGATGAAAACGATGACGTGATTTTCACAAATTCATGGACGTTGTCACGAGTAGTTTGCTCGTAAGCAACAAACTCGTGGACGTTGTCATGAGTAGTTTCCTCAAGATGAGGCTCGTGTTTAGCAAGCTCAAGGATGGGATCATGATGAGACTCGTGAGTAGATTGCTTGACGACGATTTCCATCAAAGCATCTACATATCTAATGCCATTAAGATGTTGATCCTCGCCGGATTATGTCTCTTACTCGTCCTTGCATGATGCCATGTGGTGACGAGAAGACGTAAATGCAATTCCAATAGTTGGAGGAGTGGGTGCTTGTATAGGAGCTTGGGGCGATGAAGTAGACTGTCGAGCGGTTAGAGGTGTTTGTTCCTCGGCAACATCATTATCTCTAGTCCACCGACACCGACAATGTATGAAGGCCGTCGACCGAATCTTATCTTTGTGTTTGCCTTTGAATATTTTTCACAACAATTTGATACAAAACTCGAAAATTATATGCAATCATATTTCAAAACACAAAAACATGAATGATGAAACAACTAGTGGCATGTGACATCCGAACACCAACACCACACATGCCTTGAGATGCATCTCGCTTGTGAGTCGCAGCGGTGATGCGCCATAGTCTTTTTCCTCCAAAAAGGCATAGTGTTTTAAACCGATGTTACATGGAAACAAACACGGATACGGGAAACAGACACTGCGAGAAACGGGGAAGCGACAATTATATCATAATAGGAAACGGGGACACGACGAAAAAAATATAAATAATATATCACGTTAAAGCTCTTGCGAAGAGAAATTTATATAGTAAGAAGAGATGCATGCATATATGATATAACTGATGACACATGAATGTGTCATTAGTTGTAGAAGTATTGATAAATATAAATATGCATTGTGTTAAGTGATATTGAGGCAATAGTCATGAATGTCTTATTCATGATGAATTCCAAAAAATAAAACAAAAACGTAACGGTCATAGATGTCTTGTTCATCTCTTTTCAATCCTTCTTTGATCCCACATAGAGTTGTCATTTATGATCATGGTTTGAATGTGTCCAGCCCATTCCCAATGTTAAAAATATTTCTTGACCGTATCCTCACTAGTTTGACCATGTCCGAGAAGTTTCCGGAAGTTTCTAAATTTCCGACATGGGCAGACTCTTGAAACGACACTGTCTAGAAGGTTCGCGCTCACACAAATCAATCTAGTTCGAATAATTCAAAAAATAGGCAAAAAGTTGTGACATTAAATTCTAATCTAATTCATTGGAATTAATCAACGTCTTTGGTATAATGGATCTACAATTTTCGAACTCCATCGTCATATCTTGGGATAGTCGAAAATAATAGGGGGATCTACAATTTTCGAACTCCATCGTCATATCTTGGGATAGTCGAAAATAATAGGGTTGGGCATGGGACGGGACGGGACGGATTAAGGTCATCACACGTCCCATCCCGACCATTATATATGGGACGGGACCGGGACGGGCCTTGAGTTTTTTTTTACTAAAAACCATTGGGCCTTATCCTGGTTGGGACTGGGACGGGACGAGATGGGACGGGTCTTATCCTGCATAATCTATATAAAATTTCTTTTCGTCTTTTCGTTTTAAAATTAACAATTTACGAAAGAAAATATTCATTGATATCCTTAAAACGAAAGACATCAAAATAGAATGTCGCAACAAGGTTTACAAAACATAATTAACTTGTCAAATCTAAACATCCAAAATAAAATATAAGAACAAAATTACATAATTATCACTACTCTTTAAACAATGTCGCACCTGAGTTCAATTTTTCTATGCCATTTGTAAATGAATTTAGACAATTGTTTAATTTATAATAACAAAATTACATAATGATCACTACTCCTTAGGTTTATATATTTAATTATTTAATTTATATTTAAATTTTAATATATGCGGGACGGAACGGGCCTTGTGGGACAAGGAAGGTAAGACCCATATCCCGTCCCGCAATATTTTTGGTAGGACGGGATGAGACGGAATTTAAAATTTTTAGATGAAAAACCACTGGGATCGAGACGGGACCGAAATGGGCTCGAGATTTGTGAAATTTGTGTCCAGCCCTTGAAAATAACGTTCGTTTTGGGCCTCGCTTTTGCAATGACATTCCCGGTGCAGAAAAAAGTTCCCTATAATTTGTACATGAATTAGGAGACGCTCTATGTTATGCCTGCAACGGATAACAGGTCAAAATATACGTGCGTAGATAATATCACCATTTTGTCAATATTCTCATAATTTCTCTCTTTAAAAGCCCAATTCAAAAAAAGCTGCCAAAAGAGAGTAAGGATGAGGTGCTTGTTTTCTATTGGTTGGTTTATTTGAGGGGGGGTGCTCTGAATCTCAAGCTGAGACTATAATCATTTTCTGTGCATTTTTGGTTGCTTGCGTATGTAGTTTTCACGGTTTTACCCATCTGCCCATTTGATAGGTTCTACAACCGACTCATTTTTTTGTTCATCTTCTCATTCCACCTTTACGCCCTTGTATGTTCATGAATAGCCGGCTAATTTATGTCAAGTCAGGATTCAGCACGTTTTGAGAAAAGTTAATTGTGTTGTTGATAAGCTCGCAATATTGGAAAAACGGCTACGGTACGTTTTTTCATCAACCATTACTTGATGGAAAATCTCAACAGAAAGGATGTCCTAGACCGGAGAGTCTCTATAAAATGAAATAAGTGTAATTTCTTACCCTACAATATTGAAAAAAAATATGAATTTTTGTATGTTCGTGATAAATCGTGTTTTAAAAAAAACGATTTATAATGAATGCCCATAACTTTAAAATACAGTTTATCATGAACGTAAAAATCTTTGAATTTTTCGAATTAAGTTTTATCTGTAACTAAAATCAATTTTTTTTATTTAATTTCTTAAAGAAAAATTATCAATCTTTGTAGAACTCGCTAAAAGGGTGTTGTTGGTCCTGATCAAAATTTAATTAAGGATCAATTTAAAACACTAACTCCTCAATATATAACATATAATTCATATAAATAGTCAAAGTGTGATCACATTTTGAAGATCCATATTTATATTTCCTAACTCTTCATTACGGATCGAATAACTAATTTTGACTGAGCAAAACAACATGAAAACTACACGCATGGTAAATCTTTTAAGGTAATTAAGTTAATGTAGTATTTTTTTTAGCTCAAAACAAGATTATAAATCGCATCTTTTACGGATTTATTTAATATTTTATTATATTATATGTTGAATGGATTTAGAAGTGATATCTAAGTCGACCATCCTAAAGCACCTTACGGATGTGAACAACAACTTCAGAAGGGAGAGAAAATTCAGCAAAGGGAGCATCATGACTCAAACTAGCGAGATATCAGAGGTAATAAGATCAATATCCAACGGGAGTTTTCTAATATTCTTAATAAGATCAATATCAGAGGAAATAAGATCAACATCCAACGGGAGTTTCCTAATATTCTTAATCAAATTAATGATAATGAGGTTATCACCTTCTTTTTTTTGGTAAGTGAGGGCAAAGGCCACTCCACGCTAAAAGCACTTTATTGAAAAACGAGAAACCTTACAACCGAACAAAACGAGGTGTAGAGACACCTTGTAGATCCTGAGCAATAAGAGAACGAATACAAAAAGGGGGAGTGTCTAATACATGCACTCCGAAATGCAAAGAGAAAGCAAAATTGGCAAGCGAATCCGCTACCTTATTACCTTCCCTACAAACGTGGCCGAGGGAGAGCGTCCAATCTCGGATGAGGTAGCCTTGGCATTGTGTCACTAGGCTAAAGAGCGGGTGTGATGGGTTTACCCCGCTGTTAATGAGATCAAGAATGAGTTTAGAATCAACCTCCACCAACACCTTCCTGAAGCCCTTATTCCAAGCCAGCTCCAATCTCCTGAAAAGTCCCAAGAGTTCCGTAGTAGGGGCGTTAGCAACTCCAATATTCACCGCCACCCCCGACAACCACTGTCCACGGTCACCTCTGATCATACCACCAACCACCGCAAGACCCTCTTCGCCTCTGCTCGCTCCATCGGTATTCAGAGTAACCCAGCCCGTCGGCGGCATCTTCCACTTCACCAAAATCTCGGATTTAGTAGTTGTAATCGTCCCATTTTGCCTGAGAGCTAAGGCGCACATCATTTCCTCATATCGAGCCCATACGAACGTAACCTTATCCCTATATTCCTTGCTGTCTCGGAAAACACGTTGGTTCCTCCATTTCCACATCCACCAGACCGTTATCCCAAAGAGGCTCTTCCAAATAACAGTCGAACCGTGAACCTTATTTGTCCCGAGATTAACAAACAACCAGTCATTCCACTCCAGTTGAAAGAAATAGGAATGGAAACGGGAAGGGATAATAGCCTCCCAGAGTGGTCTCGCATGAATGCAGTCACGTAGGACATGAAGCAGTGATTTCTCACGCCCTAAGCAACTCTTGCAATTGGCATCACTAGTCAAATGCCTTCTGCTCCTCTCCTTGTTTGTCATCGGCACTTTCCAACACACCAACCAAAGGAAGTATCTCACCCTTTCCGGCGCCTCTATTTTCCATATCATCTCGGAAAAGAGCCTCGCGTACCCCAAATGATGTTCTCGAGTTAGCTATAATCTTAGCCACAGACGCAGTCAAGAAGGAGCCCTTTGGGTCCCCCAGCCAACGAACACAGTCCTCCATGCTAGAACTCTCATCAACAGCCGCCAGTCGCAACGTATTCAGATTCCCAAGTCTACTACTCAAGTAAGACCAGTTCCAACCGGATCCCGTAAGCCACACCTCCCTGACTTTCAACTGAAGCTCCTCGGTAGAGAGGGGAAGTGATGCGTCCTTGGAATCGTTGAAGAACGAACGCCGGATCTAGACCAAGCTAGAGCTTCAACTGCTCCTTGTTTATGTGCAAATGGGGAACTTTGAAAGAAGTTTGGTAAGGCGGAAGCGATTTGAAATGGATGCGAAAGCGTAGGTTTGATTCGATCTAGAGAGATTGAGCAAACGTTGTAATGGATTTGAGGGTTTGATTCTTTAGAAGAATCCTCGAAGGTGAGTTCTTGGATCTAAGACTTGATCCAAGGAAGAACTTTGAGGGGATTGAAGAGGAAGTGATGCCCAGATCAAGAATGAGGATTTTCCTTCAAAATACTTGATTAAAATTAGACATGCTTTACAATGAGGCCAAGCATCCCTTATATAGTGGATGAAGGCCAAACCATTAGCCGGAAATTAAATGACGGAAATAAAGGCGGGAAATAAAAGCGGGAAATAAAGCCGGGGCTAGCTCCTGAGTTGAAAGGCCTAGACTATCAATGTCGGCAAGTAACTCCCGGAATTAAGTTCCGGAGTTACGGTTCCGAAAATTAAAGTCTATTATTTTAAATGCAAAATATAATAAAATAATAATAATATTGCTAGCTTGATGACGTGGCGCCGGAAGTCTATGCCATGGTGGAGTGGTGACATGGCATGCCACTAACGGGTCCAAGTGATGCAATGGTGCGTCGGATGATTGAGCCGGCAGCTTGGGCGATGGCTTTAGCTCGGGAGCGAGTAAGCGGTCCATCGGAGCGAACCTGCAAAGCATCGTCCTCCTCATCCACAGTCATGGTTGTCAAGGGCGCATATCTTGGATGTGAAACGTCCCCGTTTCACCGTCGTCAAATAGGGGCTCAACATAAGGGGCTAGATCCTTGACCTTGAACGTCGGGTGCACGCCGTAGGAATCCGGAAGCTCCAACTTGTAAGCATTCGGACCATGGCGGGATAGGATCTGGAAAGGCCCATCACCTCGATCCGATAACTTGCCCTTGCGTCGAGACGGAAAACGCTCCTTCCTTAAGTGGAGCCAAACAAGATCGCCGGGCTCGAAAGATATGTCGCGATGGCCCTTGTTGCGTTGTTCGGCAAGTTGGGCGGCACGACGTTGGAGTTGTGCTCTTGTCCGCTCATGAAGTTCAATGATTGAGGCGGCTCGAGTTGCGGCGGTGAGGTGTTCACCGTCCTTGAGTGGGCGTGGTGTGAAGTCCAAAGGCGTGTGTGGATTAAGGCCGTAGACAACTTCAAATGGTGAGAGTTTAGTTGCCGAGTGCCTAGACCTGTTATATGAAAACTCCACAACCGAAAGTAGAGCAGCGAGAGTCCGATTGGTCACCTCCGTTTGACCATCGGTTTGGGGGTGATAACTACTTGAAAACAACAAGTTGGTTCCAAGTTTTCCCCATAACGTCCTCCAAAAGTGACTCACAAACTTCACGTCCCGATCACTACGGATGGAACGTGGTATCCCGTGTAAACGCACCACATTGTTAAAGAATAATGTGGCGACATCGCTAGCATTGTGGGTGCTCTTACACGCGATAAAATGAGCCATTTTTGAAAAACGGTCGACTACCACAAAAATGGAGTCGTTGCCTCGCTTGGACATTGGTAGGCCAACTACAAAGTCCATGGAATGATCCTCCCAAGGTCCCATTGGTATAGGTAAAGGAGAATACAATCCGTCCGGACCTTGACGCGATTTTGCATGATGACATGTGATGCAACTTGTGCAAAACCGTGTCACATGCTTGCGCATTTTGGGCCAAAAGAAGTGCTCTTGGAGAGCGGCGAGAGTCTTGGTAGTACCAAAGTGACCACGACCCTCATGGGCCTCCTTTATCAACAAGTGGCGTATGGACGAACGCGGAATACAAAGTTTTCCCGCGCGGAACAAGTAGCCATCATTTATAAAGAAGGTCTCATGCTCTCGTGATGCGGGGATAAGCCGCTAGGGTTTCCCGATCTTTCAACACCAAAACAAGTAGAAGTAGATGGATGGTAAGACGTAGAGATGGAGTAGAAAACATGGATAACGGTGAATGATCCGATGGTTGGGATGGATCGTAGCTGGATAGTCTGGTTGAATCCCCTTGAAGCAACCGAGAGCAGGATAGGGAAACTAAGGCCCTAACACACAACTCGGAATGATTGAAGTGACTCTTCCGCTATAATCGAATACTCAAGAGGAAGAACGATTAACCTCAAAAGCATGCGAAGTCGCTTGAAGATCGAAGAGAGATCAATCTCAGAGTCTCACCAAGATGACGGCTCTCTCAAAGCTCAAAACTAGGGTTGGACGAGCATCTCACCCGTCCAGGGTTTGAATAGGCATCTCACCTATTTAGGGTTTCTCGAGTCTCACGAGAGAGAAATACGAAAACGTATTCAAAAAGGGGTTTATTCAAGTCTGCGTGTAAAAGTGACGCCCAAATGCCTTATATAGGCAGAGAGGGACGTCCTTCATGAGTACAATGGGTTGCGGGCTTGATCCAAGATCGAGCCCGGAAAGAATAAAAGAAATAAAATAACATGCGAAAAGATAAGATCGAATCTTTAAGAGATAAGATCTTCTAACAACGGATAAGGTCAAATCTTTAGGAGATAATTGACCTTCTAGAAACATAAAATAAAACAATAAAATAAAATCCAAATTAAAATGTCTAAATATGGGCTGAAAATAATATAGCTAATTGGCTGAAATTAATAGATCTAATTAAGGCCTTATTTAACAATAAAATAAGCCCAACTAGAACTATTAAAAACGTCCAAATCCTTTTGATCCACATAGCCCATGATGATCCATTCGAGCTCTCCTCCTTGCCCATGCATACGTGCTCTTGTATGCACGTGTACGGCTACGTCTCTCCCCAATGAATATCGGCCTTCTCCTTGCATCTCTAGGCCAGCTTCTCCTTCGTGCTTCATATGCATTCTTATCTTCATTGGTTCCCTCCCATGCATATGACCTCCCTTTTCCTGTCCTTAGAATGATGCTCACTCCATGCTTCCTAGCTTCCATGATGATGATCTCGACTCGGGCTAGGTCTTTAGATGCTCCTGCATTATCTCAGAGGTCAAGGCATTTGGCAAATATATCCTTGAAGTCAAGATCCGTGGCATATAACTCTTTAATAAGAGCAAAGCCATGAATCTTGGCGTCCATATGCACCAAAAGGATATATCGCCGAGAAAGGGCATCGGCTACCACATTCTCTTTTCCCTTCTTATGCCGAATGACATAAGGAAAGGTTTCTAGAAATTCTACCCAACTTGCATGGCGCCGACTCAAATTAGTTTGACTCTTGAGATACGAAAGAGCCGCATGATCCGAATGAATCACGAACTCCTTCGGCCACAAGTAGTGTTGCCATGTCTTTAGACAACGAACTAAAGCATATAGTTCCTTGTCATATGTTGGATAGTTGAGTGGCGGACCGGAAAGCTTTTCGCTAAAGTAAGCAATGGGCCGATTCTCTTGTAGAAGAACCCCCCCCAATGCCAACATTAGATGCATCGCACTCCACCTCGAAGGTTTTCGAGAAATTTGGGAGCTGGAGTAATGGTGCATTGCAAAGTCGGTCTTTGAGCGCATCAAACCTCGAGCATGGGTATCACGCCACTCAAACGTGACACCCTTGGTAGTGAGCTCATGAAGCGGCGCCGCTACCGAGCTAAAGTCTTTGACAAAGCGTCGGTAGAAGCCCGCTAAGCCGAGAAAGGCTCGGACCATGGTGACCGTACTAGGTGTAGGCCACTCCCGAATAGCACGAACTTTGGATTCGTCTACTCGGAGTCCGTCCTTAGACACGACATAGCCAAGAAAAGTTGTTGTGTCCGAGCAAAAGACACATTTTTCATAATTCACATATAATTGCTCTTGTCTAAGGCACTCGAGCACTTGGCGAAGGTGCCCGAGGTGTTCATCCAAATACTTACTAAATATGAGAATATCGTCAAAATAAACTACTACAAAATTACCCAAAAACTGGCGGAGGACATGGTTCATGAGACGAATGAACGTTGATGGGGCGTTGGAGAGTCCGAACGGCATGACAAGCCACTCATATAAGCCGTACTTCGTTTTGAAAGCCGTCTTCCATTCGTCACCCTGGCCATCCGGATTTGGTGATAACCGCTCCGGAGATCAATCTTTGAGAAAACGGTGGCGCCGTGGAGTTCATCTAGCATGTCGTCGAGGCGCGGGATCAAATGCCGGTACTTGACGGTTATTTGGTTGATGGCTCGGAAATCGACACACATCCTCCCAAGACCCGTCCTTCTTGGGCACCAAAATGACGGGCACGGCACATGGTGAAAGCGACTCACGAACATATCCCCGGTCTAGAAGCTCTTGGACTTGACGTTGTAGCTCCTTAGTCTCTTCCGGACTTGCACGGTAAGCGGCACGGTTGGGTAAAGACGCGCCGGGCACCAAATCGATTTGGTGCTCTATTCCACGGATCGGTGGCAAGCCGGGTGGTAGGTCATCGGTCAAGACGTCCTGAAATTCAGACAACAAAGTAGACACCTCGTGCGGCATATTACTAAGGTCATGGGAAGTAGATAGGCAAAAAGGAACTAGCAAGAAGCATGGTAACTTGCCTTCCTTGACCGGTGTCAAATCATGTTTCCGGGCCAAAAGTACCCTCGGCTCACACCGACCTTTGATTATTGGGTCCGGAGATGGTAAAGTTGCATTCGTGGGAACGATGCTTCCTTTACTACCTCTAGTCTCAATAACATGGTTACTAGGGGCGGTGTTCCGGGATCCGGAAGTACTAGCACCCACAACATCGGGAGAACTCCTAGGAGGGTCCGATGTTGCCGGCGTAGTGGTCTCATCAATGGCTTGTTGCCTCTTCCGTTCCGCATAATCAGTTAATATTTCATGTGGAGTCATAGGCAACAATGTGACTCTTTTTCCATTATATTGGAACATATATCTATTAAGATAACCATCATGAAAAGTTCGACGATCGAATTGCCATGGTCGTCCTAATAAAACATGTGTGGCGTCCTTCTTGATAACATCACAAAGGATCTTATCAACATAGGCGCCTATGGAAAACGTTACCCAATCTTGTTGTGTGACGGTGTCACACGCCTTATCGGAAATCCATTGGATTCCATAAGGTGTTGGGTGGGGGGTTGTAGGCAACTTAAAGTGTTTTACCACTTTTTCGTTGATAATGTTACAACATGAACCCCCATCAACTATTAATAAGAGACTAGTGTTATTGACCAAACAACGAGAATGGAAAAGATTTTCGCGTTGGTCAATAGGAACAAATTCTTTAACGGCCAAAATTCGACGAGATACAAGGGCGAACTTACCGGGTTGTGCCGGGCCGCAAGCCATTTGTTCGTCGCATGGTTCCATGCCGTAGTAGGGGTCGGCGTCTTGGTCATCCTCTATGATGATATCGCCGTCTTCTTCATCTTCCTCATGTTCATATGAGGGGTTGGCAAACAACACACACTTTGTGTTCGGGCAATCACGTTGGACGTGACCGAATCCGCTACATTTGTAACACACGGGCTCTCTTGGCCGTGCCACCGGTGGAGGTCCTTGAGAGTTGCGGGCGGGAGGTGCTTGCGTCGGGGCATTGGATCCACGTGGTGGTGCCCTCTCGGTAGCCGCTTGTCGGGTGGGTTGACCCATCCGTTGGACTCCTTTGGTGGCGCCGACCTCTTGAGAACTAGACGTGTCTCGAGCACGGTTGTTAGTAGTATAAGCGTATTGACCAGTAAAAGAGTTATACCTTGAATATCTTGGCGTCTCTTGTTGTTGTTTGTGAAGCTTCATGGCCGCATGACACAATGCACCCAAGTCTTTGTATGGAACGATCTCGAGAGGGCGCCGGATTGACGGATTAAGCCCACTCATGAACTTGGTGCGGATTGTGGAGGGGGAAGCCGAGATTCCAGCCTTCATATGCATGTCCTCGAGCTTCGCCAAATAAGCCACCGGAGTGAGATTACCTTGTTGGAGCTCGGCAATTTGCAACCGGCATGTCGTTTTTTGAAGTCTTCGGGGACATACTTCTTTGTCATGACGTAGATCAATTGATCAAACGTCATAAACCGGTGGCCCACCTCGATTCTCACGGACGGTTTCGTACCGGTTCCACCAAGAATTTTGCATCGCCCTTCAAAATACAAGGTTGCCGCTTCTATCTTTTCATCTTTTTTCATAATGGCAATGCTTCAAAGCCCTTTTCATGTCCTGTGCCCAATCAAGAAATGCACATGGATCATAATCACCATAAAATATTGGAAATTTAACTTTACCTTCCCTACGATTTTTGTAGGATCAATGGCGGGGGCGGTGGCATATTATCATGATGAGTTCGTTGATTCGCATGCCTTGGTGGGTTAGGTGGAGGCAACCATTCTTCTCCTCGGTTCCTGATTCTCATATGGATCTCGGACAGGTGGGTGCCATGGACGAAACAATGAGCCACCCGTTCCAAGTTGGGTTCATCGTCGGAGAAACTCATCAAAATCATCCCTCTCGTCATACTTATCATAGGCCGCGGTATGATGATCGCCGGCTTAGGTTGTTGGCGGTGTTGTCCATACCGGATCATTACTTGAACGTCGAGGATGATGATCTTGTTGATTGGTGTGTCGGACCATCGTTGTTGTCGGTCTCATTGAGGTGGTCCCTGCCGTCTTGTTGATTTTGACTTTCGATGACTGAGGCAAGCCTAAGACCTTGAGATGGGTCGGATCCCAAAAGACCTTTGCCTTTTCGACGGGCATCGGACGTGGAAATCTCGACCATGGTGTCATTTGGATTTGAAGCGGGACGTTGAGCGGTCGTAAGGGCCAAAAGTTGTGCCCTCATCTCCTCCAATTGTTGCTTAAGATTAACAACTTCCTCGGATAAGGAGGCATTATCTCGTTCACGAGCATCCTGAGAGTTTTCTATATCCACGTTAGTCATGATTCCAAATGAATACACACAAATGCAAGCAATCAAATGAGCAAGGTGATGAATTAAGTCAACGTTACCCAAGTTCAAGTGCGTTAAGGTTCTACTTTTGGGAAGGCCGTTTGGCGGTTAGGCAAGATAGGCTAATCAACAAAATTTGAACCAATTCACACAAATAACAAGTGATAAATTTGCAACGTGTATAAGAAGATGGAGAGATAAGAAATGGACGGATTTGTTTATCGGCAAGTTTTACTTGCTTTTGGTCTTTGACCTTTTGTAATGATCCGATTTTTTGGATGGACCGGTTTTCCGGATATTCGAATTTGGTTAACAAATAAATCCGCTTTGTTGAAGAGTTTTGGTTTTTATTTTTGAATATCAAAATGCCGAATTTGATAACGGTGAAATTTGGTAAAATTGATTAACAAACTTGTCGGATTGGGTCGGTTTAAGAACAAATTGTATTTGATAGATGGTTTGATGGCAAACCAAATATCTCCTAAATTTGCTTGGTGAAAAAAAAAATTTCAAGAAAACTTCAATGAACAAGAAGAACAAGATGAAGATCTTGAAGAGGGGATGAACAACAAAGGCAAAAAAAAGGATAATAAAGTTAACGCACAAAAACAAGAGTAAAGAGAACTTAGCTTCGATCCCTTTGCTCTGATACCAATTTGGCGTCCTTGGAATCGTTGAAGAACGAACGCCGGATCTAGACCAAGCTAGAGCTTCAACTACTCCTTGTTTATGTGCAAATGGGAACTTTGAAAGAAGTTTGGTAAGACGGAAGCGATTTGAAATGGATGCGGAAGCGAAGGTTTGATTCGATCTAGAGAGATCGAGCAAACATTGTAATGGATTTGAGGGTTTGATTCTTTAGAAGAATCCTCGAAGGTGAGTTCTTGGATCTAAGACTGATCCAAGGAAGAACTTTGAGGGGATTGAAGAGGAAGTGATGCCCAGATCAAGAATGAGGATTTTCCTTCAAAATACTTGATTAAAATTTGACATGCTTTACAAGTGAGGTCAAGCATCCCTTATATAGTGGATGAAGGCCAAATCATTAGCCGAAATTAAATGACGGAAATAAATGCAGGAAATAAAAGCGGGAAATAAAGCCGGGGCTAACTCCCGAATTGAAAGGCCTAGACTATCAATGTCGGCAAGTAACTCCCGGAATTAAGTTCCGGAGTTACGGTTCCGAAAATTAAAGTCTATTATTTTAAATGCAAAATATAATAAAATAATAATAATATTGCTAGCTTGATGACGTGGCGCCGGAAGTCTATGCCATGGTGGAGATGTGACATGGCATGCCACTAACGGGGTCCAAGTGATGCAATGGTGTGCGTGGATGATTGAGCCGGCAGCTTGGGCGATGGCTTTTAGCTCGGGGAGCGAAAGCGGTCCATCGGAGCGAACCTACAAAGCATCGTCCTCCTCATCCACAGTCATGGTTGTCAAGGGCGCATCAAGGAGCAAGGAGGAAGATAAAAGGTTCATCTTCCAGCCAGGAATCACACCAAAATAACGTAGAATTCCCATTATGAACCGTACGCCCCATTATGAACCGTACGCCCCCAATGGGCCCAATAACTGTGTTATAGGTGTGGTCATGCCTTTCCAGATAAACGAAGCTCCATTCCTTCTGCTGAAACCCGAGCGCACGCATTATCCACCACCT
>NCTC01003750.1:0-23153 GCA_002319775.1 Fagopyrum tataricum | reverse complement strand
CTGGCTAAGGCTCTAAATTAGCTCCCAAAGACTAAGGTTCTTACACCTCACTCCCCTAAAAACAAGTTTCATCCCGAAACTTGTAAAATCCTCAAACCACTCGACTCACAAGCCGAGGTACAACTCTCTCTATAACCTCAAACATAAGCATGGAGGAAACCACCGACTCCAGCATGAACACCATCCAGGGCATAGAGGAAAACCATCTCTAGCCAACCAGCATCACAAAAGCAGGGAGGAACGAACCATCTCCAGCTATAAACAATCGCACTAGCACAACAAGATAAAATATGATCACACATCATATCAAGTTAGTACGAAAATAAACACAGCATGGCATATTAGCACATACGCAAACACTCATCAAGATAGTACTAAGATCTACTCTTAGATCCTACAGGTATATCTATCTCGGCATAGAACTCTGGATAGTTCCTCTGGATACTATCCTCAGTCTCCCATGTAGCCTCATCAGGTCCTCGTCTCGACCACTGTATCCTCAACATAGGTATGTCCTTCGAACGCAGGCGTCTCATACCTCGTTCTAGGACTGCAATCGGATGCTCAACAAAAGTGTGGTCCGGCTCAACCACCAAATCATCATAACTCACGATGTGTCTCGGATCTGGTATATACTCTCCTAGCTGAGACACATGAAACACAGGGTGAACACCCTCTAATCTCGCGGCAAAGCCCAACCTGTAGGCTGCGCTCCCAACCCGATCCAAAATCTCGAACGGTCCGACATATCAGGGGCTCAACTTCCCCTTAATGCCAAAATGCCTAACACCTCGTGTCGGGGACACTCTCAGCCGTACATGAGCTCCAACTCTGAACTCTAGAGGTATACGCCTCCTATCAGCATACGACTTCTGACGGCTCTGGGCAGTCAGCATCTACTCTCGAATTAGTGCTACTCGAGCCACATCATCCTGAATCTGATCAGATGATAAACCAATAACACTGCTCTGCTCATCCCAGCATAACGGTGTACGACATCTCTGCTCATACAGTGCCTCATATGGGGTCATCCCAATCGATGCATGTCATCTGTTGTTGTATGAGAACTCAACAAGTGGGAGATGATCCGTCCACACTTGTTCCCCAATACAACACACAAGCTCGCAGCATATCCTCCAGTGTATGAATGGTTCTCTCAGACTGACCATATGTCTGAGGATGGAACGCAGTCGTAAACTGGCCAAACTCGTTTTCAGGGCAGTCCTGAATCTGCCTGCCAGAATCTCGAGGTAAATCGCCCATCTCTGTCTGAGACGATCGTCCTCGGTACACCATGGAGTCTCACTATCTGCCCTAGTGTACTCCTCAACTAATCTGCTCACCGGCCACGTCTCCCTAATAGGAATGAAACGTGCCGTCTTCGTCAATTTGTCCATTATGACCCAGATGGCATCAAAACTCCGGCTCAGCCTCAGTCCAGTCACAAAATCCATTGGTGACGTCCCTCCCCACTTCCTCTGTGGAACAGGAAGTGGATGGAGCTCACCCCCAGGTCTGCTATGCTCTATCTTGACTTGTTGGCAGGTCGCACACTGTGCCACAAATCTGGCCACATCGGGCTTCAGCCCTCCCCACCAATATAAACGTCTCAAGTCCCTGATACATCTTACTCGTACTTGGATGTACAGAGTAAGGTGTACAATGAGCCTCCTGTAAAATCCTCTGTCTCAGCTCTGTATCAGCAGGTACCACAGACGCGACCGCGGCGTCTCAAAACCCCATCTGCTCCTAAACATGAACTGTGGTGCCTCATCCCGAGACATCCTCTCTCGGATCCTCAATCAGTGTCGGGCAGGTCTCCTGAATCTGTTAGATCTCACCCAACAGATCAAGAAGAACCTCTAAAGTACGCAACTGGGCATCCTCATCAGGAAATTGGATGTCCAACTCTAACCAGATCAAGTCTCTCTGCAACTGATGTTGAACTGTCAGCCTCGCAATCGCCTGCCTCTCGAGACGTCTTCCTGCTCAGGGCATCGGCGACAACCGTTCACCTTCCTTGGATGATACAGAATCTCTAAATCAAAATCCTTGATCAGCTCGAGCCACCTACGCTGGCGGTTATTCAATTCCCGCTGCGTGAAAATGTACTTCAGACTCTTATGGGTCTGTGAAGATCTGACATGTAGCACCATACAAGTAATGTCTCCAGATCTTCATTGCATGAACTACCGCTGCCCAACTCCAGATCATGAGTTGGGTAGTTCTCCTCATACGTCTTCAGTTGTCTAGACGCATAGGCAATCACTCTGCCCCCGCTGCATCAACACACATCTCAAGGCCTAGCTTGGATGCATCACTATATACCACAAAATCCTTTGTACCCTCTGGTTGTGCCAAAACCAGGAGCAGAAGTCAGACGTCTCTTTCAGCTCCTCAAAACTCTGCATACACTGATCAGACCACACAAATCTGGTAGTCTTCCTCAGCAAACTCGTCAGTGGACGGGCAATCACAGAAAATCCTTTCACAAAGCGTCTGTAATAACCAGCTAGGCCAAGGAAGCTACGTACTTCCTTGACGTTCGTCGGTGTAGTCCATGCAGCTACTGCCTCTATCTTCGCCGGATCAACCTAGATCCCCTCGGCGGATACACTGTGACCCAGGAATGCTACCTCTGGCATCCAGAACTCGCACTTAGAGAACTTAGCATAAAGTTCTCAATGCCAATATCCACACTCCTCTGAGGCGGCAAACTGGACGGCTCAGCAAACACATCAGTAAACTCACATACCACAGGGATATCCTCTAATGCTGGACTCTCCCCCTCCTTCATGGCATAACACCAAAAGGCATCACAACCCTGTGCAATCAATCTAGCTGCCCATACCGCACTGTTAATCGTGCCTGTCTTTCCAAGGTCCCAACCTCCGAAAACCTCTATCTGACCTAACTCGGTAGAGAGGGTAACAATCCTCCTACCTACATCTAAGACTGCCAGAATGTCTATCCATCCAATCCATACCTAGAATGAATTCCTCATGCTCTAACGGCATGACAAAGAAGTCAACTAGTAACACACGGGTCCCTATAGAAATGGGACAACCATGAATCTCACGGGTGCCTCTGACCTTATCACCATCGGGTAACCCTATAATAAAGGGCATCCCCTCAACCGTATCTAGACTCAGACGTTCTACACGGGCATCAGAAATAAAAGAATGCGTAGCACCAGTATCAAATAAGACTCTAACAGGTAAACCATGAAATCAGAATGGTACCTGTAGTAGTCGGTGCAGCTGGCTCCTCTGCACTCCTCAGTTCAAAAACTCGGCCTTGTGGGCCTCTGGTGTCAGTGGTGCTCTCACCACGACCTCTGCCTCTACGCGGCCCAGGAGCAGATCCTTGAGTCGTAGGGCGATCTGGGACTCTTTGTTGTCCCTGCATCTGCTGCTGCTGAGGTGGCTTCTGTCCACCTCCTGCTGCACTAACAGGAGAAGAAACCTGTTGTGATGAAGCTCTCCCTCGTCTACAGAAGGTAGCTCTATGACCAGGTCTGCCACAAGTGAAGCAGGTTACCGGCTGTCTCGTACACTCTGATCTCATATGCCCATACTCACTGCAGTTGAAGCACTGCACTCCCTTATCTGCACCCGGTGCAGATGAAGGATGACTTTGACGACTCTGGCCTCGCCCTGAACCAGCAGCTCCACTGGTCTGCCCAGTCCACTGTCTCTTCTCAGACCCTCCGGTCTGATAAGCTCCCTTCTAGCTAGCTCTCTCTCTCTCTCGTAATCAGAAGCCCGGTCCTGATAATCGACCAAGGTCTCACAGTGAAACCCTGCCATATAAGTCCGGGTAGCATCCCTCAGTCGTCGGGAAAACAGATATACATGCTGATCTGCAGGAGGTGCAGTTGGACCCAACAATGCCAGCTCCTCCTGAAATCTCCTGATGGCCTTTGAGACCGGTACATCCTCGAACCCAGCCTCAACAAAGTCTCGCAGTTTCTCCCTCCTCAGCGAGGCAGGGCAGAAACACTCTCGGATCATAGTCCTCATCTGCTCATAACTAGTAACCTATACTCGTACAGACCTCCACCGGTGTTGTGCCAAATCTCTGAACAAAGTCTGCACAAACTCAATCTGCCTGTCAGCTGGACATCTAATAGACTCTAGAGTTGAGTCTACATGTCCTATCCAGAGCTCCACCTCTAACCCCACCTTCCCAGTGAAAGGGGGTACTCCCATCTAATGAAAAGCCTTCAACCAAGTGTCTGGTCGAGGCCCTCAATGCTCATCTGTAGCTCGAGCAATCTCAGCAATAGATGTTGGTGCAGTTGGCACCTGTGTAACCTCATGGGATCTCTCAGATGATCCCTCATGTGCTGGCAGATCAGGGGCACGCCTACCTGCCCTGGCAGCCTCCTCAACAGGTCTAATATACTCGCGGAGGGCTGGTCCTTCCATGGAGACACGATCAGACTCACCAGACTGGGCTCTTTGTGGCCCTTGTCTCTCAGCTGCACCGTTCCCAGTCTCGGAACGGCACTCTCAGCAACCTCCTCGTGGATCTCTCCCGCTGCATGTGAACCGCCAGCAGGAGTCCTACCCCGTCCTCTACCTAGAGGGGGTCTACCTCTACCTCGTTTAGCTGCAGGTAAGGCTCTAGTCTGAACCATCTGCAGAAGACGTAAATCTAACTTAGAACGCTAAATATATGTCATATGTATAGATATATATCAAATCAATCACAACAGAATATTTATATATATCTATACTGTCGAGGTCTTCAGAGGGGCGATGGCTCACGTACACGGTATCCCAAAACATTTGTACTCATTTCAAAACCAAAACCTTTTGAAAAGTCAGACCCCTTTCGGGTTCTGTTTATTTATCTATTTGAACTTTATTGCAGATTACAAGTGTCATTGTTGTCAACCTGGGCTCTGATACCAACTTTGTAACACCCCAAATACATAGGACTCGAGTGCTACTGGGCTAGGATCTCACAATGGATCTTGACCCTAGCCTGACAACAATTTCACTAATCTTACAACAAGGCACAGATAGATTAAAACAAAACATGAAACTAATATATATATATATATATATATATATATATATATATATATATATATATATATATCAAAAAGGTAATACAAAGTACCGCTGAGTACAAATAAAACCACACTGTACAACAAAAAGAACTCATATCCCCGATAACGCCCCAATGTACGGAGCCCTCAGCGTATCACCCACTCTGGATCACTCTGCAGCTCTCCTATCCTGCAAAGGATCTATAACACGGTATAAAACCGTTAGCTAACCATACACATATATAAGAGATGCATAGCACATACACACATCAAAGAAAACTAAACACGTCAACATGCTATCACACATTTACCCGGTTCATTATCTTTATAAAGTCCAGCAATCAACTCATATATATATATATATATATATATATATATATATATATATATATATATATATATATCCATATAAACATATGTGACACGAGGAATATATAACCCTCGCCTCTGGGTCCAATAGCCAGCTGGAATGGTGCCTGGAACACCTACCCGTGTACCCTAAGGGAATGGGGAGTGCCAGAACCGTTAACCAGGTATGGCCTACCTACAGAGAACCTCCCAGACTCCCGGCGGGATGAAAGGGCAAGTTATCACGGCCCTACAATGGGCAAGCAATATACCATAGATCGGTAATAAACCATAACGCATACTATCAAACATATACCACAAACCACTCATGCACACATCCAATATAGGAATGGCAACTACGGACTTACCTCAACCTCGTAGTCGTCTCTGCAATATACCATAGTCCTACGGACTTACCTCAACCTCGTAGTCGTCTCAACTCGATCAACCCTCAAACCCGGTCCACTCCAATCTGGAGGATAACACTGCCTAGCAACAAGGCATAACGAAACATACTCATCAACCATCTATCCTCAACATATACCTAGCATGCTACTACCGCTCATACTAGGAAAGGAAAAGATCTACCTAACTCTAGGTAGATATGGGACAAGACGCACCTGCGTGACACAAGAGACGCAGGGGTGGAGCAAGCAACCCGCAGGCGCGGCATAACTCATCCGCGGGCGCGGTTACAAAGGCCGCTGGCAACGCAGGCACAGCGCGGGCGCTGCGGCACGGATTCCGCAGGGGCGGCGGTTTCCAGGCACGGGGGCGGCAACGGTGCAGAACGTGACCCCACGATTCCTCTTCGGCTCTTCTCGTGATCAAAACACGTCTTCATCATTCCAGATTCACACACATACATATACATACACATTCCAACATCAAACTATATCCAATCATCTAATCCTAAGCTAAGGAAGGAAGAACAAGGAAGAAGAAAGAAAGAAGAAGCAAGGGAAACATACCACAGTTATGGCCTAAGCACGAAACTACTCCAAGACAACACCTCCACTAGCTCTCAAGCTCAACAACAACATCATACACATCATCATCATCATCCACACACAAAGCCACACCAAAACACTTTCCAATTCTAAGGAAACCAAGAAGAAGATCAAGGAGGAAGGAGAAGGACATGAAGGCAGCTGGGAAAGGAAGTGAAAGATGCTCAGCAAGCCAAAACAAGAATTAGGTTAAGGAAGTGAAAGGGTAAAGCACGGGTCAAGGATCAACAAAGCCGGCTGCAGCCGCAGGAAACCGCAGGGGCGGGTTTCCTGGCCGCAGGGGCGGAACAACAGAAGAGCCGTTGGGGTGGCCTCACAGACCCGCGGGGCGGCTAAGGCTAAACTAGCTCCCAAAGACTAAGGCTCTTACAGACCTAACTTTGTGGATTATATGAAAAACGAGTTGAGTTCTTTGTTCCTATAATACAACAAGAGATATATCAAATATATTGGGATTATTATATCCTATAAGCTTATGATATAGTGCATAGTTTAGAATAAGCATGTTAGATAAAAGCTTATAAATATATATTGATAGGTATGTTCACCGTTGATCGAATATTCGATATTGTATACACGTGTGAATATGGCCGTTTAATCATCGATTGTTGATGAGTTCAAGTAAGTCTTATGGACTTACTTAGCTAGCTTTTCTCGCATTGGTGTATATTATTATAGTGGTGTGTGCTTGGTGATTTATAGTTATAACTTAAATAGGACGACATTACTTTTTTATTAGACCCAAGTGTATGTATAACAGGTCGTGGCATCACTGTCCAATTCTAACATGAGATTGGGAGGCTCTCTGCGACTAGTCCGCTCAAGTATACGGCCAGATGCATTAGTACCACTTTTGTTGGTATAAGGGGACGGAGGCGAGGGTCGGGAGACCCTCGTGCCACACAATAAGTTGAATATAGAGTGAATCACTTAGTAAAAGATAATAATGAGGTTTTGCATACAAGCATGATAATGTGTTTAATTTTAGTATTTACTTGTGATTGTGCTATTTTAGTACTTAACTTGTGCCTTAGGATCATTAACTAACGGTTTTACCGTTATGTTGTTAGATTCCTTATAGGTTAAGGAAGTTGCAGAGTAATTCGGAGCGGATGGTCAACGGGTCCACACTCATATAGATTGAGTTGTCTTTCAAATTTTTGCATGCACATAAAGAGAGACATTATTTTAGGATGTTAGTAGTTACGTCTTTCACTGTTGCATCATTCTATACATTCGTGTCATTATCATTTCTATAAGTTTTTTATTTATTTTATTTATATTTGTGCTTTGTTGTAAGCTCTAGTGAAATTATTGTCAAGCTAGACTCGGACCCATTGTGAAGTTCTAGCTTATGACACCTCGAATTCCGAAAATTTGGGTTGTTTCACCCCTTCTTTTTTCTAACGGACACTTTTTCACTCAAGTTTTTTGTACAACTTTTATAAATAGACAACTTTTATTTAAGAAATATCTTCCTTCGGTTTTGAACACGATATTTTTTTAAATTAAATATATTTTACTTTCATTGTAACATCAGGTTTTTTTAATTATTAAAAAGATATTACAACAACTTCTTTTAAATTATATTAGATTATAATTTTGTTGTTACTAAAACTTTTATTTAAATTAGATATTACATTTACATGTTATATATGCCCGAGTATTTATAAATCAATATAAACAAACTAGTGTTTATGAACAAGTTCAAAATAAATTTTATTTCCGCTATAACTACAACTTTTTGTTATAAAACACTAGTTCATTTAAATATACCCTTGTCAATTCGAGTGTTTTTTTAAAACATACACTTAAATACTAAACTAGTTTATTTTATTTTAACAAACACCGTTTATATAATATTTTAAACATATAACAATTTATAAACTAGTATTTATGGGCAAGTAAACGCACCCTAAGACACGAGAAGTTAAACTAGTTTAGGCTATGAACATCTATATACCTTTATTAAAGTAGGTGACGATGATGCTGAAGTGACGGCCTCACGATTTTTCTCGGGATAATTTTTTTAACTAAAACACTAATTAAGTCAATAATTGTTTAAAAATAAACCGTGTTTTATAAAATAATTGTGCCGGTTATCCTTTTAATGTAACGTAAATATTTAATCACTAACAATCTTGCTGGAGAAAATCTATTTTTAATGAAAATTTTAATTAAAAAAATAGTAAAACTTGTGGGATACTCACAAGAATAAAATCTCTCTGGATAAGATATTTTCTAACGTAAAATTTGCGGAAGATTATCAATTGTAACTCCGCTTTACTTTCCGGTATATATATGGATCACCTTATTGTGATGAATTCATCTATCTCTCACTTCCTATAAACGGGAATAATTTTCGTTATTACATGTAAACATTCACTCACTTGATCTTGGAAAATAATTTTTCTATTGTTGTGTCCCCTTAATGTGTTCTCGTAATCATTCGAGTCTAAAAGTTCAACACAATCAAGTATCGGTGATAAATTATTAGTTTTATGTTATCGATTCATTATGTCAAATAAAAATTTATTGATAGATGTTATTGCAAATAAAAAAGATATTTTTTTTCGTATATCTTTAAATCTAACCAATTATATACGTTGATGACATTCATTGATTTATATCATTAGCATATGCAAGTTTTAAATCATTTATTAACAAATATCCGTGCAAGACACGGGTTATCAACCAATGTACGCTTGCTCTACTTAGGGGTGATCATAGGTTCAAAACCGAACTGCAATAAACCGAACTGAACCTAAAACCGATTTCCCTGAAACCTTGACCCAAAACCGAACCTAAAAAATTAGGTTAGGTTTCGGTTTGGACCTAAAACCAAAATTTTGAAATATTAGAAACTAAAACCGAACCTATTAGGTCGGTTTCGGTTCGGTTTAGGTTTTGGACCTAAAAAGTAAACACTGCAAGTATAGATAGATAAATATAAGAAATAGAAATTATCCAAATCCAATAACGTAAAAAACGTATTCGCGAATACGTACAATAAAACGATAAAGTTTAAATTTCGAACAATTTTAAAGCCTAGAAAAATAACAATCCTATTTAAGCATCAAGTAGGCAAATCCTCCAATCCATCGCTTTATTCGACGTCGACGCTTCACATCTATTGATCAACATGATAAGAAAATTATAGAAAAAAAATTAAATAATGTAAACTCATTTACTCATTCATAATAGTTAACACAAATTCAGCATACACATAATTTTTATAACTAAACTCATTCATATTCTCCTAGTTTTTTTTAAAAAAAAAAACGTTTTCGGTTTTAATGTCGGTTTTCTGATTTTTAACCGAAACCGAAACCGATTTCTTAAAATAACACGGACCGAAGACCGAACCTAAATTGTTGGTTTCGGGTTCGGTAAACCGAACCGAACTTGCTCACCCCTAGCTCTACTTATACAAAACTGAGATGTTTGAGACAAAGTTTTAAGATTTGGGCTAGTAGCCCGTGAAGGTGGGCCGTGAGATTGGACCAATACAAAAACTATTGTCTAATACTTCTACAGTTCTACTGCCGGCAAAAGCCTATTTGGGCAAACCTGGACTCAGGTAGGATAAAAGCATTTCTTTTTCCCCTGGGGGCGAGTTCGAACCGGGCTCCAGATGTATTTATTTTTTGAAAAACAAAAAAAATATCCGTATTAAATATTAAAAATTTAGAATTATTGTACGAATACAAAGTAGTTCAATGTTTAATCAAACTTTTAGATCACTCAATCTAAACATCATTTATTTTCTTTTAAATAACTCAATCTTAACATCTCTTGTCTTAGGGTCTGTTTGATATTATATTCTTGGGATTCATTTAGATTATTTTATATGGGATTGTTGGAGATATAATTTTTTAGTTGTTTGGTATGAGATAGATATACAAGATTGTATTCTTCATTTAAATTCTTTTTGCAACATAATATCCCGAAAACAATCTTGAAAAAATAAAAATTTTAGGAGATTGAAGGAGATTGTTTGATTTTCATGTCTTTCGTACCATGACAAACCTATACCAAAGATCCAAAATTATCAATCCCTAATAATTTTCATCTACAAAAATCCTAATAATCTCAACAATCTCTATCTCCAATAATCTAAAAAAAGAATCCCAAAATCTCCATCTGATATCAAACAGGCCTCAGTCCCCCAGGTGACCGGATTTTCCAGCCTAAATAGTAAGTATACCCGAAGAGTTGTCCTTACCATGCGAAACGGGCGGGGCAGTGGGCACGGCTACGTCGGCTAGTAAGTACGCAGGTAAGGATAAAAGGGGCGTGTACTACTGAGTACTGTTTAGTAGTTGTACACTGGTATGTTGGTACCGTGGTACTGGAAGAAGAAGCAGCAGACAGTAGTGCTCATTAAGCTATTATTAATAACGTTATCTCTTTCTAAAGCACTTTTTTTTAATAATAAAATATATATGAAATTGTTGGAATACATGGAGTATGTCAGTATGGCTCTATGGGGCCCACATTCTACTTTTCTAATAAAAAAACTAAACCACAGACAATCGAGAATCTCAATCGGCACGGCTTACAATTAGACGATGGTTTTTTCTCCTCTCCAAAATATAAAAAACCAAATCCGTCAAATTAATTGTCTAATTAAATATTAAATATCTATATTAGAATATTTAAATTATAAAAAGTGGAGAGAATATAATTTAATTAGGTCAAAATGAAAAAAAGTGAAAAAAATTATTTAATTAATGTAAACGGTCTAAATATTGAACCAACAAGAAAGACGATGAGGAGTGTCTTAGCTAAATTTTCTGGATGTGTAATATATTTTGCATTTCTAAGCCGCGAAACAGATAATACTCGAAACAAACAAAGAGAGGCGTTCAAAAGAAGAATTCTTGTTGAGAGTCAACGCGAGTTTTGTTTTCTAGTTCACGTGAACGTCCAATGTTTAAATTACCGCGTTGACTATCAAAGCAAAAACTTAGTGAATTTTCAAAGAAAATTCGTTCACTAATAAAGCAAATTTGAAAAAGCAAGATCTGTGATTTCTTACGGACATTTCATACCACACTTGAACCTTGCCCTTTAGTGGAACAAATCCTTGCTAGAATATGGGTCACCGTGTTACATTTGTGACAATCGTAGCTTATTATGCATAAAGAACATAAATTAGAGAGATGTAGAATATCATATAAATCAGTCTGAATGATACCAATTGAAATGACCTACCACCAACTTTGAATCTAACTTCACTTGTATGATCGTAATACATATGTTGAGAGCATCTTTGAGAGTCATACAAATGGAGAAAATTTATGCTAGCAAAGAATCCCTAGTGTCCCGAAGTCAAGAAACAATGACTCGATAATCTTCTTATCAACATCTTTAGTTGTAGAGCTTAAATCAGCCCATGTATTTGTTATTGCCATATCAATGTTGACTTCAACAAAATTGAAAAATCAATTTCTTCCTTCTTTTTTTTTGTAAGAAAGACGGTATTGACCGTATTTATTAATTTTAATTAGAAACTTTATTATATACGGGACGAGACGGGTCTAGCGGGATAAAGAATTTAAGGCCCGTATCCTGTCTTGGAGATTTTTTGGTGGGACGGGTTCAGAACTATTTAAGTATGTTTGTTACCACACCATTACCATTACATGTATCGGGATTGGTGTGATTTGTATTCACCCCTAATCCTACTTACATGAAGGATTATTTTAATCAATGTCACAACTATTTAAGTATGTTTGTTACCACACCATTACCATTACATGTAATAACCTATATTTATCATTATGTATTAAAACATATACACACATTGTGTCATAATTAATATTCAATTCATGTTATGTATATACTCAAAATAATATATATATATATATATATATATATATATATATATATATATATATATATATATATATATCTTATAAATACTCGTGCACGGCATGGGTCCTAAACTAGTTTGTTTTAAAAGGGTGATTATTTGGCAAAATTGTTGGTTACACAACGTCGGAATTATTACTGCATCAGTGACACGCACTGAGACTGCACATCAGGGTTTAACTTATTAAATACTTTCGGGGATGATTCCATTGTCCATGCTTGAGGAGCGTAGTCATCAAGGTGCCCATTTGTTTAAGGTTTGAAGACGGTGTTCACCCTATTGTGTCTCGAACCACATACCCACCGACTTCTATTACATACTTTTCAATATCATATTATTTACAAATAGAGCTCATGCTTACATTTCGTTGATATAAGACTGGATTTGCGCACATTTCTATCATTAGGATGTGTAGCAATAGAGGAATCCCGTTTACACGGATCGATTTTGTGGGTTTTGAGACTAGTTGTCCCGAAGACGCCGATGTTGAGTATGGAGAAGATGAGGTTGCTTCGTTCGCAAATCGATCGAATGTGAGTTGAGAACATGAAGTTAATGTCGTATGAAGATTGCCATTTGGACTTCGAGGGCGAGTTCTCAATGTCTAGATACAGAGGAAGGGTCCACATATCTGATATTGGTAGTCGGGGATACAATATTTGGTTTCACCACAACAATTACAGATTTACGGCTAGACACCACGGATCCCCCAGTACTTAGAGATTCATCCATCTTTGTTTTTGTATGATGACATTCTTCTACAATATTTTGAGTATTGATCCATCATTTGTCAAGTAACAACGGTAAAATATATATATATATATAACCGCCCAAATTTCAATGTTCCAAATTGTTATAATAAGACAATAAATCTAGGTATACTGATACAATGGGTGAGGGAAAACATATTTTGGGCCCATGGATTAATGGGCCCGGGGCGACAGGGGGGTGCGGGGGGCTCCGCCCCCCACGGAGGATTCTATCTATTTATAGAATTCTATCTTTTTATAGGACTCTATCTATTTATGGAGGATTCTATCTATTTATGGTTATAAATAGATAGGTTTAGGGTTGTATTCATTATCCAATAAAAGTATATTGAAAACCCTAGCTGCAAGTTTTGTGCAGCAAAACCACAAAACGTTTTGTCTTCTTCTCTCTATTTATGAAGTAACTCGTTGAAAGATCACAACAACTGGTATCTAGAGCAAGGTTGTCGATGAGTTCCGTTGCAAAATTTGAGGTTCCGCGATTCAACGGAACTGACAACTTCGGTCTTTGGCAGCGACGAGTTAAGGATATGCTAACGCAACAGGGGATGTTGAAGGCGTTGAAGGAGACAAAACCGGAGTCGTTGAAAGACGACGAATGGGAGGAGATGCAGGAGAAGGTAGCGTCGGTCATTCGGCTCTGTTTGGCAGACGAGGTAATATACCACGTTATTGATCTCAAATCTTGTCAAGAGATTTGGACTCAATTAGAGAAACGGTATATGTCAAAATCTTTGTCTAGCAAATTGTATCTCAAACAAAGATTGTATGAGTTGAAAATGGTGGAAGGTTCTGACTTGGTGAAACACGTGAATATTTTCAATCAAATTATTGGGGATTTGGCTCGGGTGGATGTAAAACTTGGAGATGAAGATAAAGCTATGATCTTGCTATGTTCTCTACCCTCTTCATATGAGAATCTAGTGATGACGTTGACGTGTGGGAAAGACGAGATAAGTCTTGATACGGTGTCAACAGCGTTGCTTTCACAAGCCGAACGACGACAACATACCAGTGAGAATTCTCAAAGCGAAGGGTTGTATGTTAGAGGCAACCAGGATAGAGGGAGGACGAAAGAGAAGCAAGAAGGAAGCAACAAGCAATCCAGGTCTAAGTCCAAGGGTAAAAAGCCAGTAACTTGTTACTTCTGCAAGGAGGAGGGTCACTTCAAACGTGATTGTCCTGCCAGGAAGAAGAAGTACGAAGATAAGAAGTCAGAGGAATCTTCAAGATCAGCAAACGTGGTGCAGAAAGATGACTCAGATGGTGCAAATTTTGATATGCTCTCTGTGACGTCAGGCAACTACTCAGATGTATAGATCATGGATACGGGATGTGCGTTTCACATGACTCCGAATAGAGATTGGTTTGAGACGTACAAGTCTGGAACTTTTGGCTCCGTCCGATTAGGAGACAACAAGGCTTGTGATGTTGTTGGCATTGGGCTGATAAAGGTGAGGATGCACGATGGTGTGATTCGAACATTGACTGACGTGCGTCACATTCCAACTCTAAAGAAAAATTTGATTTCCTTGGGGACTTTGCATGTGAAAGGGTTATGTTTCAAAACAGAAAAGGAATGTGTAAAGGTGAGCAAGGGGGCAATGGCAGTTATGAAGGGGCAGATTACATCGGGTAATATATACCGGTTGGTAGGGAGTATCGTTGCAGGTGGAGTTGCAGCCGTGGCTTCTGAGACAGATTACACAACTATGTGGCATATGCGCCTGGGTCACATTGGCGAAAGGGGATGATTGAGCTTCACAAGCGAGGTCTCCTAGATGGTGTGAAGAGTTGTAAGATCGACTTCTGCAAGTTTTGCGTGATGGGAAAACAATCCAAGGTGTCTTTTAAGACAAGTCAGCACAACACAGGTGGAATTCTTGATTATGTGCATTATGATGTGTGGGGACCAACTCAGGTGTCATCACTAGGAGGATCTAGGTATTACGTCACTTTCATTGATGATTATTCAAGGAAGATCTGGGTGTATTTTCTAAAGCATAAATCTGAAGTCTTCAGCAAGTTCAAGCTATGGAAGGCGGAAGTGGAAAATCAGACAGGGAGGAAAGTGAAGTATCTGAGATCGGATAATGGGACAGAGTACACGGATTCTCAGTTTCAGAGTTTTTGTGGTGAGCATGGCATTTAGAGACATTATACAGTGCGGAAGACACCACAGCAAAATGGTGTTTCTGAGAGGATGAATCGGTCCATTGCAGAAAAAGCGCGGTGTCTTAGATTGAATGCAGGGCTTCCAAAGCAATTCTGGGCAGAGGCAGTGAGCATGGCGGTCTATTTGATAAATAGATCACCCCGGACTTCTCTTTACGGGAAGGTTTCAGAGGAGGTATGGACTGGTTCTGATTTAGACTTATCAAATTTGAAGATTTTTGGCAGTCCAGCATATGTGTTGATTCCAGGTGATGAGCGAACAAAGCTGGATGCAAAGTCTAAGAAGTGCATTTTTCTGGGTTATGAGAAAGGTGTGAAGGGTTTCAAGTTTTGGGATCCTGTTGCAAAGAAACGGATGATAAGTCGATATGTTGTATTTGATGAGCAGGCAATGCTTCTACATGCCAAGGAAGTTGAGAAACATGCAGTTACAGAGACTGAATCCAGATCAGCAGTGGAGGTGGAGCTTTCAGATTCTAGCACACCTACACCAGTAGGTGGGGAGCGTGATGTAGATCAGCAACAGGTAGAGAGTCTTGTTTTTGGCAGAAGCAGACGCATCACAAGGGCCCCTATAAGATATGGTTTTGAGGAGATGGTCAATTATGCTCTAGTCATTGGCACAAATGATCCATCCAACTTTCGAGAGGCTATTCATAGTCAGGAGAAAGAAGGATGGGTAGGTGATATGGCTGAGGAGATGGCATCTCTCCATAAGAACAGGACGTGGGAGCTGGTTCCTCTTCCAGCAAGTAAGAGGGCAATAGGATGCAAATGGGTGTTCAAGAAAAAAAAAGACATCTCATAGAAAGAAGGCATAAGGTACAAGGCACGGCTAGAAGCTTCTGGTGAGATCATCCTGGAGAAGGTGCACACTTCTCATAATGCAGCTGATATGATGACCAAACCGGTTACCGCAGATAAATTCAAGCATTGCTTGAATTTGGTTCATGTCACTTGTTGTTAGATGAGTGAGAAAGCCTCCTGTCAAGAGAAACAAGGAGGATCTGACGACAAGATCCTGGAGTTGTATATGTGTTTCCAAATTTTGTATTAGATTATGTTGTCTAGGTGGAGATTGTTATAATAAGACAATAAATCTAGGTATACTGATACAATGGGCTAGGGAAAATATATTTTGGGCTCATGGATTAATGGGCCCGGGGCGACAGGGGGTGCGGAGGCTCCGCCCCCCACGAAGGATTCTATCAATTTATAGAATTCTATTTTTTTTATAGGACTTTATCTATTTATAGAGGATTCTATCTATGGTTATAAATAGATAGGTTTAGGGTTGTATTCATTATCCAACAAAAGTATATTGAAAACCCTAGCTGCAAGGTTTGTACAGCAAAACTATAAAACGTTTTGTCTTCTTCTCTCTATTTCTTAAGTAACTCGTTGAAAGATCCCAACACAAATTCAACGTCCGAGTTTCACTTTGAAGCGTATGTTCGGTGCACAATCAGATAAAAATCTAACACGTAGACCTACAATCTCAGTACACGTCAATTATATAATATTAATATATATTTAACATAGGTCGGAAGATTATTTGGAACTTGAACAAGAGGAAGCATATCTTGACATCCTTTAAAAAAAGAGGCACCCCCTCGAGAAGAAGAAAGGCCTTTAGCAGCGACGAACAGTCAAAGTATTCGTCCACAATTGTCAAACGAGCCTCTTTATTTTGGTTACTATTTTAAAATAATCTTATTTATTAGAGCTAGTACTACGGAGTATTATTTATATTTTCAATTACTCCCATGAACCACAAGAGGAAAGATGGAGTAATTAATTTTAAAATCAATTAATATATATTAATCTGACAAATGAATGGCTTCCAATAATAGAATCCCCGAGTAAATTATAGTAACATTGCCACCCTCATCCTTTTGATTGGATGGCTGCCAAAGTTTAGGTAGCCAATGGAGCTTACTAGATCACTTCATTTTAGTTAATCAATTTTTTAAGTTTAGATTCAACACCTATCTGTTTATGGTAATATGCCTTGTCCTCTACTCCTTACTGTATAACCGCTCCATTTAAGCCTTATTTTTCAAATTTCCTTATCTTCTAAAAATAAATCAAAACAAATGCTACGTGAATCTAAGCTTTGAACGATGAAAAATAGAAAGCATACGTTATAGAGTAGGGTAGGGTTCTGCAAATATGAACCGGACCTGACCGGACCGGGGTTTGGAAATTCCGGTCCCGGTCCAATTCCGGTCCGGTCCCGGTCCGGACCGGAAAAGACTGGTTTGGACCGGAATTTATTTATTTTCATTATTTTATTAATTTTAATTTATATATTTTTTAAAAATCATATATATTATGTAAATATTAATAAAAATTATATATTTTTTAAATATTTTTTTTAATTTTTGTAAAAATATATTTTTTTAAATTTATTTCATTTAATTCTGGTCCGAATCCGGTCCGGTCTCCGGTCCAGATTTTTAAAATTTCCGGTCCGGTCTGGACCGGTTGCACAACCCTATTATAGAGTAAGACGTTAAACCAGACCCGTCCAACAAGGGATGTCATTTGGTCCAACACCACAAAGCCTTCATTTTTTGGACCCATAATATTTATTTTTTAGTTAATTTATGATACAAAAAAGTGCTTGTCATAATGGTTAGACCTCAATATTTAGTGTAATTGGTCAAGAGTTTAAATACTGTAATATCCATCTTTCCATTTTTTTTGGTCTTATTTTGTTTTTTATTGTAATTCTTTCCTGTTTTTTTATTAAATTAAACTGATCAAGAGTTCAACTCCTGCAATATCAACTATGTTTTTTTTTATTTATTTTTTTTCTCTTTTTATCTTTTGTTTTTTTTTTCCTAAGATATATTTAAAGTTAAGAATAGTCTTATTTTACTTTTTATTGTAATTCTTTCATGTATTTTTATTAAATTACTTAAAAGTTAAAATTCTCTTTCTACTATATTCTTTCTTCTTTCTTTTTTTCCCCACATACTTTATAATACTTTTTTTTCCCTCTTTTGTTTATTTTTTTTCCCGAAAAACTATTTAAAGTTAAGAAAGGTCTTGTTTTAATTTGTTTTTTTTATTGTCATTCTTTAATATATTTTTTTAATTAAATAAGTAATTTTAATCTCTCTCTTTTTTTTCTTCGATTTTTCATAATAAAAACCATTTTTAAATTAATAATAAAAAAATTTTACATTGACATAGGACTTCCGAAATCCATTGGACGACCTTGCGTTAGACTATGTAAAGATTGAAAAAATAAAAACGTTACATGGTTTCAAGCTTCTAATATTAAAAAAAAAAGAAAAAAGCAAATATAAATAAGAATATTCGGTTATTGCAAATTCTACTCAAGATAATATTCAGATAATATTCCATGTGAACTTTTGTTTTATATGTATAATCTAATTCAATTTGGATTATTGATAATTTGATATTATCGGTATAATTATAGACTGTAATTTCCAGAATAATCCTATCATGTTATAAGATATATGTGTATAAAGCGGGTAATAAGGGGAAAGGGAGAGTCTTGGGACTAGATGATTTGTCTAATTACAATAGATTAGCTTTGTAGGACCACTTTATAAGTATTGTATTTATTTAAATTAAAATTATGATTAACTGTACTAATTTGTGATTAGATAATGCATGGCTTTGCCGGATGCAATGAACAATACCCCTCTGAAATTCTATTACGATCGATGGGGCCCATATGTCAGCTAATCAGTGAGATTAGATGTGGAAAATCAAATACTTTGTTTATTAAGTGGAGAATCACACACTTCTCCTACCAGGTTGATAACTCATTGTCCCAAAATTATTGTAGATTCGAATGTGATGAATAAAATATAAATTATTCTGTATAAATTGATTTTATGATCGTCTAAATGAAAATTTTATTATGCTCTTGTAATTATTCCAGTGATGATACGAACAATATATTATGTTTTCGATATTTAATGAATTAAAGTACCAATTTATTAAACTAATATATAACAAGTGCAGTAAATCTAATTAAATTCTATGAGAGAAATTTAACTTATTTTTAAACTCGTAAGCTTAAGATAAAGAATGTATATATTTCTAACAAGTATTGCAGATGACAATGAACCTATTATTATTATTATTAATATATGGTTTTTAATTGTGATAATATTTGGGCGCCGAGCAGGGTTCCATCCTAAAACCAATTGATAGCCCCTCAAAAATATGAGGTGGAGTCCATCACACGTCCGAACGCATATGCAAGTTGAGCCCAAGTTCAGCATACAAGTCCAGCAGAGTTCCATCCTAAAATCCAATTGACAATAAAAGGAGTAGTCTACCAAGCTTATATACTATACTTATTAATATATTGGTTTCAGTTGTGATGTTGTGTAATAAGGTCCAACATGATTCAAATGTCTAATGACACATATTGTGCTTAATTATGTGTTATGATAATTATAGTAAAATGATCGGTGATAATATCATGCATGAAAGTGGTGTAAATATATATGTAATATGTTCGAAGATAATATCACGATCGAGGAATGTTAATATAATGGACGGTAATACCAAGATAAATGAATGTGAATAAGATAATGTTGATATAACCGACGAAAAGATATTATACAACCTTATGTTTTTTTTATTAGAGTTTCTGCCATCATCAAACCTTACGTGAAATTTTGACAATTTGTAAGTTTTTATTATTTAATTTTTGATTTTGTATATATCTCACTAATTCTTTTATATTCTAAAGTGAGAAACCCCAAAAAATGAGAAACTTGGTATCTCAGTAGAAATTTTTTTTTAATATATTTTCATTCAACATTTTTTTTTCTCCAAATAATAAGATTGAAGAATTGTCGAATTAGTTGGTCATTGGATCAAACTCCAGAAGTGTTTTGTGGAATCAATGAAAAAAGGCAAAATATAACACACATGTTTATAATGGTTTATCCAATAAAGGTTACCTCTACTTTTAGAGATATTTTATTGAAGAGTTTCATATTACGGATAAGAGGATAAACACATGATAAATAAGTTATTCCAAATTATAGATGATAATTAAATATATTATTCCATATTTTCAAGTTAACATATTATCAGCTTAGATGTTAGGAGACTAAGGGAACCCTGCAAAACCATAGGTTTATACTTGGACGTCAAGTATAAGACCGAGTCAAATAGGAAAAAGACTCAAAACAAAAGATAAGCCAATTCAAGGTATATCAACAAATCTCCACCTTGACTTGAATCCTCATAGATATACTAGATGCATTAGTCAATGTCCATACCGGATGCAATAATTTATGTCCATACCAAATTCATTAGTCAATGTCCAAACTAGATGCATCAATCAATGTCAATACCAACTCTTCTCTATCTAGATGTGCCCGTTGGGCACTCAACAACTTCTGACATTTAGCAAGTACAGACAATGTTGGAACTTTTGACATTTATCAAGTCTCATATATCATAGCTCAATCATATCATCCTTGTCAACTTATGCAGATGCAACAAATACAAACCTAGAAATAATAGAACTCTATAGGAAATATAAAGTGTCCCTTTTGACACCTCTCAGAATAGCATTAGAACTCTTACAGACATTTAAAACTCCACCTTCACCTTAAAATAAAACCCCTTACTATCTAGCATACTTAGGAATATCAAATTCTTATTAATAAGTGGAACATGTTTGACCTCGTTCAATGTACATAATCTTCTTTCACGTGTCTTGATTTTAATCGAGCCAATTCCAACCGCCTTGTAGACATTGTTCGCTGATTTTACACCCCTATAAACCTTTATCAATAATGATAAAGACCTATAAGTTATTAAATTAAGGAAGGTATAGTTTTATATTTATAACATGAAAATAATTCCCTAAACAACAACGAACCCACAGTGTATGGGTCAATCACAGTAAAATAAGTATTCCAGGGTCGATCTCAAAGACTGGGAGGATTAATATGCAATCAATTGTCACTATTGATTGAAAGTCAAAAGAAACAAACAAAAAGGGAAAACAAAGATAATCAAGTAAAAGGTAAGAAAATGGATTCCAAGGGTTCAAGATCATTGTTTTATACATATAGATTCAGGAAGACTCATAAAGATATATGGTAAATAAGAGAAAGGAAGAGAGGGGAGGAGACGGCTCCCCCCTCTAGGGTAAACAAACCCTAAAAAGAGACTAAAATCGGACTAATTCGGACCCTTAGAAAATAACTTAGAGCTTCCCTTTTATAGACAACAACCTTCCAAAGGACGGGCTGGGTCAAAACCAATCCAAAAATAAGATAAAATCGCCGAACAGGAAATCTCGGGTAGAAATCTCGGCCGAGATCGAGCCATCTCGGTCCGAGATCATGGAATCTCGGCCGAGATTTGGCTATCTCGGTCCGAGATCATGGAATCTCGGCCGAGATCAGGCCATCTCGGTCCGGGATTCCGTCTTCTTCGTTCCTTTGCGCCTTTAGCTCGATTCCTCACCCTTTCCCGTGCACGTACGCTTGCTCCTATGCGTCCACTTCGAGGCTTGATCCTCAAATACGTCGTTGTAGCTCTAAAATGTGTCAAATCACCTACAAAGCCTCAAATAGTGTGTGTAGACATCTATTCTTGCAAAGTAAAACTAAACAAGCATAAATGACACAAACTAAGGCTAAAACATGAATGCGGAAAGGGAAAATCTAACTAAATGCATGAGTGTAACAGGTCGATAAATCATGTTATCAAACATAATTGTTGGCCATGAAAATACCGCCACCAAGTGCTTGTAAGTTTTCAACCACTCTCTGTTATGACATATGTGATATAGGAAGCTCCGGAATCAAGAACCCACACATCAACCTAATACATGTGTCTACCAGCAACTAGAGCAATATCCTCATCTGATTTAAAATCATCTTCTACAACAATTACATAACTATAATCCCGCGGTTTCTTCTTCTTATGACATTCTTTCTTCCAATGGGCTTTCTCCTTACTGTAGTTGCAGACGTCATCAAGCTTAGGACCTTTTGATGAAGACGGCTTATTGTTCTTATTTCCGGGATTTTCCTTGTCCCTTGCCTCCACTTGTACGTAGGCCAAATGTCAGACCATCCTTGCCTACACCACTTTCATTCACCTTGGTGGCGTAATTCCTTTGTATGAAGGACAAACCTGACGTCTTCCACCGTAATAGTATCTTTTTCAACAAGATACGACTGAACAAAGTTTTCATATGATGACTGCAAAGATACCAATAAAATCAACGCAACATCCTCGTCCTCAATCTTAACACCAACATTACGCAATCTAGAATAATGATGTTCAATTGATCTAAGTGCTCACGGAAGTTGTGTACCTTCCTGCATTCTTAGGTTGAACAGACGTTTGCTTCAAAAGCAACTTGTTGGTGAGAGACTTCGTCATATCAAGACTCTCTAGTTTCAACCACAAGTTGGATGTGGTATCCTGATCCGAAACCTCACATAAGATATCATTTGGCGAGACACAACATGATGGTCGAATGCGCCTCAATCTCCTTAGTGGTCATCTCAGCAATATCGCCCTTTTCCTTAACGGCCCCATAAACCTTGTGTTTCAAAAAACGCTCGCATCTTGATTTGCCACATATTAAAATTGTTTCTCCCTTGTGAACTTGTTAATCGTCATGTTGAAAGAAGACATTTTTTCTCCCAGATTACAAAAAAATCAAATAACCCAAAGCTCTAATACTTGGTTGAGCGGAATCACTGAGAAAAGACATAATTCAACAAACAAGAAAGACGGCACACACATGTTTATAGCGGTTCATCCGATAAAAGTTACCTCAACTTTTTAGAGAGATTTTATTGAGCAGTTTTAGAGTACGTATGATGTGTTATAGCGGTTCATCCGATAAAAGTTACCTCAACTTTTTAGAGAGATTTTAT
>NCTC01003749.1:0-23228 GCA_002319775.1 Fagopyrum tataricum | reverse complement strand
AAAAACAAAAAAATAGGAGATATTTGGTTTGCCATCAAACCATTTATCAAACCCGTCTTTTTCTTAAACCGACCCAATCCGACAGATTTGTTAATTAATTTCACCAAATTTCTTGGGGTATTTTTGTTAACGAAAGTTCGGATATCTCGCATTTGATATTCCAAGAAAAGCAAAAACTCTTCATCAATACGGATTTGTGTTCAACAAAAAAAAAAGAAAAGTGTTGCTCAAAACGTTTCAAAGAAACGAAACACAAAAGTGAAAAGACGTCCGGCAAACTGGTCCATCCCAAAAATCGGATTTTACAAAACGGTCAAAGACCGAAAGCAAGCAAAGCTTGCCGACTGAACTATCCGTCCATCTTCTGTCTCTCCATTTTCTTACATACGTTTGCAAAATATCACTTGTTTATTTGTGTGTAATTGGTTCAATTTTGTTGGATTTGCCTTACTTGCCTAACCACCAAACGGCCTTCCCCAAAGTAGAACCCGATAACGCACTTGAACTTGGGTAAAGTTGACTTAACTTGTCACTTTGCTCATTTGATTGCTTGCAATTGTGTGCTGATTTGGAGCAATGACTAACGTTGAATTGGAAACTTCTCAGGATTCTGGTCCGGAAGAGTCCAATGAACCTTTGGCTCAAGAAAATGCTTCGTTGCCACGAAAATGACTCCATAAGGCAAGAATTGGAAGCTTTGAAGGCACAAAAAAAGTTTGATGCCTTGACCCGAGAAAACATTTCCTTGAAGCAAGAGTTAAAATCTCTTAAGGCCCTACGTCTTGCCCAACGTCCCACCCCAACAATTCCGATTGAGACCATGGTCAATGCTTTCACATCCGATGCACAACGGAAAGGTAAGGGAATTTTGGGAGCCGGACCATCAAACTGTCCCCGGCTTGCATCCGTCATTGAATGACAACCCCCCTTACCTATTGACGGAAATGAGTCCCATGAAGAGGACGAAGAATTCCCCGACCCGACTCAAGATGACTTGCACATGGTCGATACGGAAAATCGGGACAAGCATTATGAGCCTCAACACCAACGGTATGTCCCTTCTCCACCCCCACCTAGTGTGCCCCGCACCGACCGTCGAGCCCGGGAAGAGCCCCGGTACCGTCCCGACTCGACCAACAATCATGGTCGTGAGAATGATCGTTCCGGACGCCGTCGCCAACGGTCAACCCGGAAACCGACGACCCTTGACTTTGATGAGTATGATGAGCAAAACAACTTCAACGAGTTCTCCGGTGATGAGTCCGACTTGGAACGAGTGGCACATGACCGTCCATGGCACCCACCCATCATGGACCCTTGGAACGGGTGGGCATTGGAGGAGTTCTCTTACAAGAGACTCGTCCAATTGCCTACTTTAGTGAAAACTTTCCGGTCCTTCTCTCAACTACCCTACATATGACAAGGAACTATATGATCTAGTTCGTTGTCTTAAGACATGGCAACATTACTTGTGGCCGAAGGAGTTCGTGATTCATTCCGATCATGCAACTCTTTCGTATCTCAAGAGTCAAACAAATCTAAGTCGGCGCCATGCTAGTTGGATAGAGTTTTTAGAGACCTTTCCTTATGTCATTCGGCATAAGAAAGGCAAGGAGAATGTGGTAGCCGATGCCCTTTCTCGCCGGTATGCCCTTCTTGTGTATATGGATGCCAAGATACATGGATTTGCTCTTATCAAAGAGTTATATGCCACGGATCTTGACTTCAAGGACATATGTGCACAATGCCTCGACCTCCGAGAGCACGAGTCTTCCACGCTCATCTATACACCATTTGTTGATCAAGGAAGCTCATGAGGGCCGTGGTCACTTCGGTGCTACCAAGATCCTTTCCGCTCTCCAAGAGCATTTCTTTTGGCCCCGGATGCGCATGCATGTGACACGGTTTTGCAAGGGTTGCATCACATGTCATCATGCAAAGTCGCGCCAAGGTCCGGATGAAATGTATTCTCCTTTGCCTATACCAATGGGACCTTGGGAGGATCTATCCATGGACTTTGTGGTCGGGTTGCCTATGTCAAAACGAGGCAAATACTCCATTTTTGTGGTAGTCGATCGCTTCTCCAAAATGTGTAACACCCCAAATCCGTAGGACTCAAAGTGCTACTGGGTTAGGATCTCACAATGGACCCTGACCCTAGCCTGACAAAAATTTCACTGAATCTTACGACAAGGCACCAACAGATTAAATATAAAACAGGAAACTGATATGAAAGTATCAAAAGGTTGATACAACACTGCTGAGTACAATCAAAACATAACAAATATACATCATCAAAATATCCCATCCCACGAGGACGACCCAGTGTACGGAGCCCTCAGCAGATCACCCTCTCTGGATCACTCTGCAGTTCTCCTAACCTGCGAGGGATCTACAACACGGTATAAAACCGTTAGCTAACCATACACATATATAGAATGAACATAAGCACAATCACATATCAGAGATACTAACACTTCAGCATGATGTCACGCATTTACCCATTTTATAATCTTTATAAATGTAGTCCAACACTCAAATCGTATATAAGGATATCAATATGAATATATGTGACACGAGGAATATAACCCTCGCCTCTTGGTGCTAATGCCAGCTGGAGTGGTGATTCGGTCACCGTCACCGTATACCCTAAGAGAGTGGAGAAAGCCCGCCCCACAATCCAGAACTGACCTGGCCGCAGAGAGCCTCCAGTCTCCCAGCGGGATGAAAGGATAGCTGTCACGGCCCTACAGTGGGCAGTCACTAAACCATAGGTCGGTAATAACAATATCACATACTAGCAAACATAAACATGCACCACTCATGCAACATCCAATATATAGATGGCAGCTAAGTAAGTCCTATGGACTTACCTCAGTCTCGGAAGTAATCCCAGCTATGATCAACTCTTAGATACGTCAACTCCAACTAAAGGACAACACAGCCTATACAAGGCACACATATATATATCACAATCCTATCACACACGAAGGGTCACACCTAGACCCAAGGGATTCATAAGGGATCAAATCCAACTCGTAACCTCAAGGCCATAACCGGCATATCTATATCATGCTCGTCATAAACCGATACCTAACATGATACTAGTTCCCTCATACTAGAAAGGAAAGGAAACTACTTAACTATAAGTAGTTCCGGGATAAAACGCACCTGCGTGAACTAAGACCGCAGGGGAGGAAGAGGTCACCCGCAGGCGCGGAAGGTAGAAGCCGCAGGGGCGGTGACACGGAACGCAGGCAAGCGCAGGTACGCCACTGGCACGACACAGGCGCTGTGGCACGGTAGCCGCGGGGGCGGCGACAGTGCAGAAGGCAACTTCGCGGTTTCTCTTCGGTTCTTCCCGTGATCAAATCACGTCTATACTCTTCCAGATTCATACACATACACATCAAAACACATTCCAACAACAACACTCTTAGCATACATCTAATCCTAAGCTAGAAAGATTGAAGAACAAGAAGAAAGAAAGGAAGGAAGGATGAAGAAGCAAGGAACTCACTCTTACAGGTGGTGTAGGCAAGATAAGATCACACTCCTTATCTCAACTGGCATCACAAGCTCAGCAAACGTGCACACTAACATCAACGTCCACAACAACACACAAGCTCTTCCAACTCAAGAGAAAGATCAAAGGAGATGAAGGAGAAGCAAGAAGAACGTAGGGAGCTGGAGAAGTGAAGTGAAGAAGAGAAACCCTTGCTCAACAAGGTAAGAGAAGGTAAGGTAAGAAGGTAAAGCACGGGTCAAGGAAGTCAACAAAACCGGCCGCAACCCGCAGGGGCGGATCACAGGGCCGGGAACCCGCAGGGGTGGCAAACGTGCCCGCGGGTGCTGCAAGTCCAATCTCGGCCAAAGCCAATCTCGGCTATGGTCCGATCTCGGTCCGAAAGAAAAGGGCTCTCACATCTCACCCCCTAAAAACAAGTTTCGTCCCGAAACTTGCAAGATCTTGAAACACTCGGACTCCAAAAGCCGAGGTAACACTCTCTATAAACTCAAACGTAAGCATGGAGGAAATCATCAACTCCAGCAGTAAACTATACTCTCCAGGGCCTTGAGGAAAACCATCTCTAGCCAAACCATAAACATATCACAAGGCATAGAGGAAGCACATCTCTAGCCGTAACATAACCATAACAGAAAGGCATGGAGGAAGTACATCTCCAGCACTACTATGTCCATCAAACTAGCATGGAGGAAAGAACCATCTCCAGCTAAACCTATCGTATCATAATAGCATGGAGGAAAGAACCATCTCCAGCTATAAATAGGAAATCATACTAGCATAACAAGATCTAATAAGATCATAATCACATCAAAGCTAGCATGAAAATAAACACATCATAGTATATAAGCATATAAGCACATAAGACTCACCAAGCTAGTACTAAGATCTACTCGGTGATCCTACTGGTGCACCTATCTCGGCATAGAACTCTAGATAGTTTCTCTGGATACTATCCTCAGTCTCCCATGTAGCCTCCTCGGGTCCTCGTCTCGACCACTGTATCCTAAGCATAGGTATGTCCTTCGAACGCAGGCGTCTCATACCTTGTTTTAGGACTGCAATCGGATGCTCAACAAAAGTGTGGTCCGGCTCAACCACCAAATCCTCATAACTCACGACATGTCTCGGATCTGGTATATACTCCCTCAGCTGAGACACGTGAAACACAGGGTGAACACCCTCTAATCTCGGAGGCAAGGCTAACCTGTAAGCTGCGCTCCCAACCCGATCTAGAATCTCGAACGGTCCGACATATCGGGGACTCAACTTCCCCTTAATGGCAAAACGTCTAACACCTCGTGTCGGGGACACTCTCAGCCACACATGGGCTCCAACCCTGAACTCTAGAGGTCTACGCCTTCTGTCAGCATAAGACTTCTGACGGCTCTGTGCAGTCAGCATACGCTCTCTGATCAATGCTACTCGAGCCATATCATCCTTAATATGATCAGGTGCTAAACCACTGACACTGTTGTGCTCATCCCAACATAACGGAGTACGACATCTCTGTCAATACAGTGCCTCATATGGGGCCATCCCAATAGATGCATGTCAGCTGTTGTTGTAGGAGAACTCAACAAGTGGGAGATGATCTATCCACACTTGCCCCCAATCCAACACACAAGCTCGCAACATATCCTCCAGGGTCTGAATGGTCCTCTCTAACTGACCATCTGTTTGAGGATGAAACGCAGTCGTGAAGTGCAAACTCATCCCCAGGGCAGTCTGAATCTGCTGCCAGAATCTTGAGGTAAATCGTCCATCTCTGTCTGAGACGATCGTCCTCGGTACACCATGGAGTCTCACTATCTGCCTAGTGTACTCCTCAGCTAATCTGCTCACCGGCCACGTCTCCCTGATAGGAATAAAACGTGCCGTCTTCGTCAATCTGTCTACTATAACCCAGATGGCATCAAAACTCCGGCTCAGCCTCAGTCCGGTCACAAAATCCATGGTGACGTCCTCCCACTTCCTCTGTGGAACAGGAAGTGGATGGAGCTCACCTCCAGGTCTGAAATGCTCGATCTTGACCTGTTGGCAGGTCGCACACTGAGCTACAAATCTGGCTACATCTGGCTTCAGCCCTCCCCACCAGTATGAACGTCTCAAATCCTGATACATCTTACTCGTACCTGGATGTACAGAGTAAGGTGTACAATGAGCCTCCTGTAAAATCCTCTGCCTCAACTCTGTATCAGCAGGTACACAGACGCGACCGCGGCGCCTCAAAACTCTATCTGCTCCAAGCAGGAACTGTGGTGCCTCATCTCGAGACATCCTATCTCTGATCCTCTGCAAAATCGGACAGGTCTCCTGTTTCTGTCGGATCTCATCCAACAGATCAGGAAGAACCTCCAAAGTACGTAGCTGGGCATCCTCATCAGGAAAGTGAATGTCCAACTCTAACCAGATCAGATCCCTCTACAACTGATGTTGAACTGTCAGCCTCGCAATCGCCTGCTCTCGAGGCGTCTTCCTGCTCAGGGCGTCGGCGACAACGTTCGCCTTCCCCGGATGATACAAGATCTCTAGATCAAAATCCTTGATCAGCTCAAGCCACCTACGCTGGCGGTTATTCAATTCCCGCTGCGTGAAGATATACTTCAGACTCTTATGGTCTGTGAAGATCTGACAAGTAGCACCATACAGGTAGTGTCTCTAGATCTTCAGTGCATGAACTACCGCTGCCAACTCCAGATCATGAGTCGGGTAGTTCTCCTCATACGTCTTCAACTGTCGAGACGCATAAGCAATAACTTTGCCTCGCTGCATCAAAACACATCCCAAGCCTAGCTTGGATGCATCACTGTAAACCATAAAATCCTCGGTACCCTCTGGCTGTGCCAAAATAGGAGCAGAAGTCAAACGCCTCTTCAACTCCTCAAAACTCTGCCTGCACTGATCAGACCACACAAATCTGGTAGTCTTCCTCAGCAAACTCGTCAGTGGACGGGCAATCACAGAAAACCCTCCACGAAGCGTCTGTAATAACCGGCTAGGCCAAGGAAACTACGTACTTCCTTGACGTTCGTCGGTGTCGTCCATGCTGCTACAGCCTCAATCTTCGCTGGATCCACCTTGATCCCCTCAACTGATACTATATGACCAAGGAATGCTACCTCTGACATCCAGAACTCACACTTAGAGAACTTAGCATAAAGTTCTCTATCCCGCAAAACCTGCAATACAATCCTCAGATGTCCTGCATGCTCCTCGCTGCTACGAGAATATACCAGAATGTCATCAATGAAAACCACTACAAACTGATCCAGGAAGTCGATGAAGATATTGTTCATCAACTCCATAAAGACGGCTGGGGCATTCGTAAGCCCAAATGGCATCACTACAAACTCGTAGTGGCCATATCTGGTCCGGAATGCTGTCCTATGCACATCCTGCTCCCTCACCCTCAGCTGGTGATACCCGGAACGCAGGTCAATCCTGGAGAACACAGTAGCTCCCTGTAACTGATCTAACAAATCATCAATGCACGGCAGTGGATACTTGTTCTTGATGGTCACCTTGTTCAGCTCTCTGTAGTCAATGCACAACCTCAGTGATCCGTCCTTCTTCCGTACGAAGAGGACAGGTGCTCCCCAAGGGGACACGCTAGGGCGAATGAAGCCCTTCTCAGCCAACTCCTCGAGTTGCTTCTTCAGCTCCAACATCTCGACAGGCGCCATCCAGTATGGACCCTTCGAGATGGGTCTCGTACCAGGCTCTAACTCGATACTGAAATCCACACTCCTCTGAGGTGGCAAATTGGACGGCTCAGCAAAAACATCAGTAAACTCACAAACAACTGGAATATCCTCTAATGCTGGACTCTCCCCCTCCTTCATGGCATAACACCAGAAGGCCTCGCAACTCTGTGCAAATGCAGGGGAACTTGATTGTCCCTGGTTTCGTTCAGAACTAACAACTCCACCAAAAGCATTGGTCTCTCCAGTCCGTTGTCTCTTCTCAGACCTTCTATACTCTTCTGGAACTTGAGTGATCTCAGCAGCACATACAGGTATAACTGGCACCTGAGTCACTCCATGAAATCTTTCAGAGGATCTCTCCTGTATGGGCAAATCAGGGGTAGGTCTACCCACTCTAACCGCCTCCACCACTTGTCTGATATACTCCCGGAAATCTAATCCCCTCATAGAGACACGATCCGAGTCATCTAACTGGACTCGTTGTGATGTACGTCTCCCAGCTATACCGTTTCCAGTCTCAGGAACAACATTCTCAGCAGCAACCTCACAAACCTCCTCCGCTGCAGGTGGATCAACAACGGGAATCTGACTTTGTCCTACATCTACAAAAGGAAGAGGGGATCTATCCCTACCTCGTCCAACTCCAGGTAAGGCTCTAGTCTGAACCATCTGCAGAGGACGTAAACCTAACTCAGAAGGCTATATATATGCCGTATGTATATATCAAATCAATCACAATAGAATATATATATATATATATATATGTACTGTCGAGATCTTCATAGGGGTGATGACTCACGTACACGATATCCCAAAACATTTGTACTCATTTCAAAACCAAAAATCTTTTGAAAAGTCAGACCCCTTTCGGGCTCTGTTTATTTATCTATTCGAACTTTATTGCAAATTACTAGTGCCATTGTTGTCAACCTGGACTCTGATACCAACTTTGTAACACCCCAAATCCGTAGGACTCGAAGTGCTACTGGGTTAGGATCTCACAATGGACCCTGACCCTAGCCTGACAACAATTTCACTGAATCTTACAACAAGGAACCAACAGATTAAATATAAAACAGGAAACTGATATGAAAGTATCAAAAGGTTGATACAACACTGTTGAGTACAATCAAAACATAACAAATATACATGATCAAAATATCCCATCCCACGAGGACGACCCAGTGTACGGAGCCCTCAGCAGATCACCCTCTCTGGATCACTCTGCAGTTCTCCTAACCTGCGAGGGATCTACAACACGGTATAAAACCGTTAGCTAACCATACACATATATAGAATGAACATAAGCACAATCACATATCAGAGATACTAACACTTCAGCATGATGTCACGCATTTACCCATTTTATAATCTTTATAAATGTAGTCCAACACTCAAATCGTATATATAAGGATATCAATATGAATATATGTGACACGAGGAATATAACCCTCGCCTCTCGGTGCTAATGCCAGTTGGAGTGGTGATGCAGTCACCGTCACCGTATACCCTAAGGGAGTGGAGAAAGCCCGCCCCACAATCCAGAACTGACCTGCCCGCAGAGAGCCTCCAGTCTCCTAACGGGATGAAAGGATAGCTGTCACGGCCCTACAGTGGGCAGTCACTAAACCATAGGTCGGTAATAACAATATCACATACTAGCAAACATAAACATGCACCACTCATGCAACATCCAATATATAGATAGCAGCTAAGTAAGTCCTATGGACTTACCTCAGTCTCGGAAGTAATCCCAGCTATGATCAACTCTTAGATACGTCAATTCCAACTGGAGGACAACACAGCCTATACAAGGCACATATATATATCACAATTCTATCACACACGAAGGGTCACACCTAGACCCAAGGGATCCATAAGGGATCAAATCCAACTCGTAACCTCAAGGCCATAACCGGCATATCTATATCATGCTCGTCATAAACCGATACCTAACATGATACTAGTTCCCTCATACTAGAAAGGAAAGGAAACTACTTAACTATAAGTAGTTCCGGGACAAAACGCACCTGCGTGAACTAAGACCGCAGGGGCGGAAGAGGTCACCCGCAGGCGCGGAATGTAGAAGCCGCAGGGGCGGTGACACGGAACGCAGGCAAGCGCAGGTAGGCCACTGGCACGACGCAGGCGCTGTGGCACGGTAGCCGCGGGGTGGCGACAGTGCAGAAGGCAACTTCGCGGTTTCTCTTCGGTTCTTCCCGTGATCAAATCACGTCTATACTCTTCCAGATTCATACACATACACATCAAAACACATTCCAACAACAACACTCTTAGCATACATCTAATCCTAAGCTAGAAAGATTGAAGAACAAGAAGAAAGAAATGAAGGAAGGATGAAGAAGCAAGGAACTCACTCTTATAGCTGGTCTAAGCAAGATAAGATCACACTCCTTATCTCAACTGGCATCACAAGCTCAGCAAACGTGCACACTAACATCAACATCCACAACAACACACAAGCTCTTCCAACTCAAGAGAAAGATCAAAGGAGATGAAAGAGAAGCGAGAAGAACGTAGGGAGCTGGAGAAGTGAAGTGAAGAAGAGAAACCCTTGCTCAGCAAGGTAAGAGAAGGTAAGGTAAGAAGGTAAAGCACGGGTCAAGGAAGTCAACAAAACCGGCTGCAGCCGCCGTAACCCGCAGGGGAGGATCACAGGGCCGCAGGGGCGGGAACCCGCAGGGGCGGCAAACGTGCCCGCGGGTGCGGCAAGTCCAATCTAGGCCAAAGCCAATCTCGGCTATGGTCCGATCTCAGTCCGAAAGAAAAGGGTTCTAACAAAATGGCTCATTTCATTGCATGTAAGAGCACCCAAAATGCTAGTGAAGTTGCCACCTTGTTCTTTGACAATGTGGTGCGCTTACATTGTCAAAGAACGCTCTCGGCCAAAGCCAATCTCGGAACGTAAAATTCGTGAGTCACTTTTGGAGAACGCTCTAGGGAAAACTTGGAACCAACTTGTTGTTTTCAAGTAGTTATCACCCCCAAACCGATGGTCAAACGGAGGTGACCAATCGGACTCTTGGTGGTCTACTTAGAGCCACCACTAGGACCAACCCAAGTAGGTGGGAGGACTTACTTTCTATTGTGGAGTTGTCGTATAACAAGTCTAGGCACACGGAAACTAAATTGTCCCCATTTGAAGTTGTCTACGGCCTTAATCCACACACCCCGTTGGACTTTACTCCCCGCCCGCTCAAGAACGGAGAACACATCATCGCCGCAAACCGAGCCGCCCAAATCATTGAGCTTCATGAGCGGACTAGGACACAACTTGACGTCGTGCCGCCCAACTTGCCGGACAACGTAACAAGGGCCGCCTCGACGTCTCTTTTGAGCCCGATGATCTTGTTTGGCTCCACCTAAGGAAGGAGCGTTTTCCAACTCGCCGCATGAGCAAACTCTCGGACCGTGGTGATGGCCCATTTCGCATCTTAGCCCGCTATGGCCCGAATGCATACAAGTTAGAGCTTCCGGATTCCTACGGAGTACACCCGACGTTCAACGTCAAGGACCTTGCCCCTTATGTTGAGCCCCTCTTTGACGATGGTGAAACGGGGACGTTTCACAACCAAGATGGGGGGACTGATGCGACCTTGGATGTCCCTTTTACGTTGACCGTAGATGATAAGGACGAGGCTTTGAGGGTTTTCTCAGATGGACCGCTCACCCGCTCCCGAGCCAAGGCCATTGTCCGAGCCACCGGCTCCATCATCGCCCGAGCCACCGGCTCCATCATCGCCCGCATCTCTTCTTCACTTGGACCCGTTGCCGGCATGCCGTGTCTCTACACACCACCATGGAATAGGCTACCGGTCCCGTCCACGCTACTTAGGCCCATTAGCGGCATGTCTCGTCTTTCCGACTCCATGGCATGAAGCTAGCTTATTTTCGTACTATATTTTTCATGTTTTCCTTTTTATGTAATAAAAGGGATATTCCTTATAGAATATTCCATTTGATCTTATCTTTTAGGGTTTTTTTTTTCTTTTTGGGCTTTTCGTTATGTATGTTTATTTGGCCCGTTGTCCCATAGGTCGGCAAACCTCCCTTAATTTGTTCCTTGGAACTCGTCTTTGATCCAAGAAAGGAATCCATATTAATATGGGATTCTTAATAAGAATCAACATTCGATCCACACAAAAAGGTTTATTCGATTTCTCTATATCGAATCAACCTTCATTTCTCCATCCATCGTCATCGCTTCCGCCCTCATGGATCTCATCGCTTCCGCCCTCTCGGTACTGAAACGATACAACAATGTAAAAAAAATCAAGAAGTAGTTGGAGCTTTACTTGATCTGGATCCGGAGTTATTTACCTTCAAGGACGCATCAGAGACGCTAAGGGAAGAGAGTCAAGACTCACCGGTTCCGACTGACGAGGATTGACAAGACTGAAGCGAAGTTGGAACGTGCTTGCAGTTGTCTCCGTTCACGCAGCGAAGCAATAGGAAATCTGGTGCAGCAACGATAGGGCCGAAGAAGACGACGATGCTGCTGCCACCGGTGAAGAACCAGAGAAGGAAAATTCGAGGGAAAGGGAGGCGTGGGGTAACCAGTGGTTGTGTCCTGGCTGAAGAATATCTGCGTGGTACTGCAATGGAGGTTGAGAAGAGATGCCGAAGATTACGTAACAGATCGTTGAGAAGATAAGGCGAAATCCCTGCGAGGATCGTATTGCCTGGACGTGACGAAGAGATGACGGGTCAGAGGGAAGAAGAAAGAAAAGAAGCAGTGGGCCGTGTTGCTCCTAGGCCCGGGAAGAAAGAATGGCACTAGTGGGCCGTTGCTCTGCCAAGTGAATGAGGAAGAGATGGCCCGTGAGAAATGGGCTGGCCTTCCTGAGCAAGGGTAAAGAGAAGAACGGTGTGCCGGCTGGTTTAATTATCGGAACAAAATAATAACAAGTTTTATTCGATCTAAAAATCCCGGTTTTTCAATATGTTATCAAAAATAAATTCCGATAACGCTACCGATATCAGAATAAAATTTTCGATTATTACATTTATTTATAAAAATAGACAAAATCGTAATATATAATATATAAATTCTCGTGAATTACATATTATTATTATTATTATAAACAGCTAAAAATATAATATAGTTAGATAGTCACCCTCATTTTATATAATCCTTAAACAAATTAAATTAAATTTCCAAGATATGTCACATTATCATTCGCTCTAATATAACAATCCTCAATAACTCTGTAACAAAACTTCTTTTAGCCTCTAATATAACAATCATAGAAGGCGGAGGAAAATACCAGTAAATCCTTAAATTAATAAGATAAGCCGAGTCGAGTGAAGCTTCTTTGTCCTTAACTATAAAAACGACCCGTATTACGACTGGGTATGACGTTTAAGAGTCCCAGGATAAAACCGCAAATGGATCCGAGCCGCGTAAAATTAAATGAAATATTTTAGGATATAATATAATGTGGTTATACTATTATTTTATTATTCGTTTTAAAATTTAACTCTTATTATCAATACACAAAATAAAAATGTAAGAGCCTTAGTTTTGGAGCCACTTTGGCCTTAGCCGCCCCTACGGGTTAGTGGAGCCGCCCCTGCGGATAGTGTAGTGATCCGCCCCTGCGGCCAGGAATTTCCGCCCCTGCGGTTTCCTGCGGCTGCAGCCGGGTTTGTTGACTCTTTGACTCGTGCTTTACTCTTCTTTTCCTTACCTTCTTCTTACCTTGCTGAGCAAGGGTTTCATCTCACTTCCTTTCCCAGCTTTCTAACGTCCTTCTTGCTTCTCCCTTCCTCCTTCTTGATCTTGCTAGAGTTTCCTTGGAGCTTGATAGAGTTTGTGTGTGTGGCTTTGGTAGAGCTTTATGTTGTGCATGGTTGATGAGCTTCAGATGCCATCTGAGAGTGTGTTATGTTCTTTCCTTGGTTGATCACAACAGTAGGTAAGCTTGGTTCTTCTCTTCTTTCTTTCTTCCTTTGCTTCCTCCTCCATAGCTTAGGATTAGAATTGTTTTGTTGGATGTTGATGTTGGAATGTGTATGTGCATGTATATGTGTGACTTTGGAATGGAGAAGACGTGATTTGATCACGTGAAGAGTGAAAGAGAAGTCGGGACTCTATGTTCTGTAGAGTCGCCGCCCCCGTGCCTGGAAGCCGCCGCCCCTGCGGGAGCCTTGTCACAGCGCCTGCACCACGCCTGTGTTTGCCTGCGGCCACTGTCACCGCGCTTGCGGCCGAGCCTTTCCGCGCCCGCGGTTTACCTTGTTCCACCCCTGCGTCTTTCCGTTCCGCAGGTGCGTCTTGTACAAGATCTACCTAGAGTAGTATGATCCTTTCCTTTCCTAGTATGAGCGGGTTAGTAGCATGCTAGGTATGTGTATGAGGATAGAGTGATGAGGATTGTGATATATCTGTATGCCGGTTATGGCTTTGAGGTTTATGAGTTAGGATATGATCCTTATGGATCCCTTGGGTCTAGGTGTGACTCCTTTGATGGATAGGAGTTTGATATCTTGTTATGCCTTGTTATTAGGCAGTGTTGTCCTCCAGATTGGAGTGGACCGTGTTTGAGAGTTGATCGTGGTTGAGACTACTTTTGAGGTTGAGGTAAGTCCATAGGACTTACTTAGCTACCATCCTTATTATGGATGTATGCATGAGTGGTGTGTGTTATATGCTTGAGAACATGCGATGTTGTTATTACCTACCTATGGTTTAGTGACTGCCCACTGTAGGGCTGTGACAACTTTGCCCTGTCATCCCGTGAGGAGACATGGAGGTTCTCTGCGGAGAGTCCAGATCTGGTACACGGGACGGGCATTGTCTCCACTCCCTTAGGGTACACGGGGAAGTGATCCCAGATGACCACTCTAACTGGCGGTACCACCGAGAGGCGAGGGTTATATTCCTCGTGTCACATATATTCATATACATTTATATATACGATTTGAGTGATTGACGTTATAAAGATAATAAACCGGGTAAATGTGTGATAGCATGATGAGGTGTTTATTATTCCCTGATGTGTGTTTATGCTTCTGCATCTCTATATATATGTGTATGGTTAGCTAACGGTTTTATACCGTGTTGTAGATCCTTTGCAGGTTAGGAGAGCTGCAAAGTGATTCAGAGGGGTGATCCGCTGAGGGCTCCATACACTGGGGCGTTATCGTTGGATATGAGATATATATATATATATATATCAGTTTCATGTTTTGGTTTTAATCTATCTGTGCCTTGTTGTAAGATCCAGTGAACTTGATGTCAGGCTAGGGTCAGGATCCATTGTGAGATCCTAGCCCAGTAGCGCCTCGAGTCCTACGGATTCGGGGTGTTACAAAGTTGGTATTAGAGCGAGGTTGACAACAATGACACTTGTAATCTGCGATAAAGGTTGAATAGATAAATAAACAGAACCAGAAAGGGGTCTGACTTTTCAAAAGGTTTTGGTTCTGAAATGAGTACAAAGTGTTTTGGGATAGTGTGTACATGAGTCATCGCCCCTCTGAAGACCTCGACAGTATAGATATATATAGATATTTTGTTGTGATTGATTTGATATATATCTATACATATGGCATATATATATAGCATTTTGAGTTAGGTTTACGTCCTCTGCAGATGGTTCAGACAAGAGCCTTACTTGCAGCTTAACGAGGTAGAGGTAGACCCCCTCTAGGTAGAGGACGGGGTAGGATTCCCGCTGGTGGTACACGTGCAGCGGAGGAGACTCATGAAGACGTTGCTGAGAGTGTCGTTCCTGAGTCTGGGAATGGTGCAGCTGGGAGACAGGGATCCCAAAGAGTCTAGTCAGATGACTCGGATCGTGTCTCCATGGAGGGACCAACCTCCTGCGAGTATATCAGACGTGTGGAAGAGGCTGCTAGGACAGGTAGACATGCCCCTGATCTGCTAGCACAGGAGGGACCATCTGAGAGATCCCATGGAGTGACTCAGGTGCCAGTTGCACCGGCACATGCTGCTGAGATTCCTCAGGTTCAGGAGGAGTATAGAGGGCCTAGACTAGAAACTTGGTTGAAGGCATTTCACTAGATGGGTGTACCCCCTTTCTTTGGGAAGGTGGGGTTAGAGGTGGAGTTATGGATAGGGCATGTAGACTCAGCTCTAGAGTCTATTATATGTCCAGCAGACAGACAGATTGAGTTGGTGCAGACTCTGTTCAAGGATTTGGCACAACATTGGTGGAGATTTGTACGGGGTCAGGTTAGCAGTTATGACCAGATGAGTACCATGATCAGAGAGCGTTTCTACCCTGCCTCACTGAGGAGGGAGAAATTGCGGGACTTTGTGGAGGCTGGCTTCGAGGATGTACTAGTCTCAGAGGCTATCAGGAGGTTCCAGGAGGAGCTGGCATTGCTGGGTCCAACTGCACCTCTTGCAGATCAGCATATATATCTGTTCTCCCGACGACTGAGGGATACTACCCGGACCTACATGGAGGGATTTCATTGTGAGTCCTTGATGGACTACCAGGACAGAGCTTCTGATTATGAGAGGGAGCGGGCTAGTCAGAGGAGAGCTTCTCAGACCGGAGGGTCTGAGAAGAGACAGCGGACTGGGCAGACCAGTGGTGCTGGTGGTGTTGCTAGTGTCGGGCGAGGCTAGAGTCGCCAAAGTCATCCCTCATCTGCACCAGTTGCAGATAAGAGACCACAGTGTTACAACTGTGGTGGTTATGGACATATGCGGCCAGAGTGCCCGAGGCAGACAGTGATGTGTTACACTTGTGGCCGACCAGGTCATAGGGCTGTTTTCTGCCGACAGGGCGGAGCTTCATCTCAGCAGGGTTCTTCCTTTTCCAGTGTAGCGGGAGGTGGGCAGAGACCACCTTAGCAGCAGCAGACACAGGGACAACAGAGAGTCCTAGATCGTCCTACGACTCAAGGATCTGACATGTAGCACCATACAGCTTGGACTACACCGACGAACATCTAGGAAGTACGTAGCTTTCTTGGCCTAGCCGGTTATTACAGACACTTTGTGGAGGGATTTTCTTTGATTGCCCGTCCACTGACGAGTCTACTGAGGAAGACTACCAGATTTGTATGATCTGATCAGTGTATGCAGAGTTTTGAGGAGCTGAAGAGACGTCTGACTTCTGCTCCTTTTTTGGCGCAACTAGAGGGTACAGAGGATTTTGTGGTTTACAGTGATGCATCCAAGCTAGGTTTGGGATGTGTATTGATGCAGCGGGGCAGAGTGATTGCATATGCGTCTAGACAGCTGAAGACATATGAGGAGAACTACCCGACTCACGATCTAGAGTTGGCAACGGTAGTTCATGCACTGAAGATCTGGAGACATTACCTGTATGGTGCTACATGTCAGATCTTCACAGGCCATAAGAGTCTAAAGTATATTTTCACGCAGCGGGAATTGAATAACCGCCAGCGTAGGTGGCTTGAGCTGATCAAGGATTTTGATCTGGAGATTCTGTATCATCCGGGAAAGGCGAACGTTGTCGCCGACGCCCTGAGCAGGAATACGCCTCGAGAGCAGGCGATTACGAGGCTGACAGTTCAACATCAGTTGTAGAGAGACCTGATCTAGTTAGAGTTGGATATCTAATTTCCTGATGAGGATGCCCATATGAGTATTTTAGAGGTTCTTCCTGATCTGTTGGGTGAAATCCAACAGAAGCAGGAGACCTGCCCGACACTGACTAGGATACGAGATAGGATGTTTTGGGATGAGGCACCACAGTTCCTTCTAGGAGCAGATGGAGTGTTGAGGCGCCGCGGTCGTGTCTGTGTACCCGCTGATGCGGATCTACGCCAGAGGATTTTACAGGAGCCTCACTGTACTCCTTATTCAGTACACCCAGGTACGAGTAAGATATACCAGGACTTGAGACGTTCATATTGGTGGGGAGGGCTGAAGCCTGATGTGGCCAGATTTGTAGCATAGTGTGCGACCTGTCAGCAGGTCAAGATAGATCATTTCAGACCTGGAGGTGAACTCCATCCACTTCCTGTTCCACAGAGGAAGTGGGAGGATGTCACCATGGATTTTGTGACTGGACTGAGACTGAGCCGGAATTTTGATGCTATCTAGGTTATAGTAGACAGATTGACGAAAACGGCACGTTTTATCCTTATTCGGGAAACGTGGCCAGTGAGCAGATTAGTAGAGGAGTACACTAGGCAGATAGTGAGACTCCATGGTGTACCGAGGACGATCGTCTCAGACAAAGATGGGCGATTTACCTCGAGATTCTGGCAGCAGATTCAGACTGCCCTGGGGACGAGTTTGCACTTCACGACTGCGTTCCATCCTCAGACAGATGGTCAGTCAGAGAGGACCATTCAGACACTGGAGGACATGCTGCGAGCTTGTGTGTTGGATTGGGGACAAGTGTGGACGGATCATCTCCCACTAGTTGAGTTCTCATACAATAGCAACTGACATGCATCTATTGGGATGGCCCCATATGAGGCACTGTATGGGCAGAGATGTCGTACTCTGTTATGCTGGGATGAGCAGAGCAGTGTTAGTGGTTTGACACCTGATCAGATTCAGGATGATGTTGCTCGAGTAGCACTGATTAGAGAGCGGATGCTGACTGCACAGAGCCGTCAGAAGTCATGCAGATAGGAGGCGTAGACCCCTAGAGTTCAGAGTAGGAGACCATGTGTGGCTGAGAGTGTACCGACACGAGGTGTTAGACGTTTTGGCATTAAGGGGAAGTTGAGCCCCCGATATGTCGGACCGTTCGAGATTCTGGATCGGGTTGGGAGTGCAGCATACAGATTAGCCTTGCCTCCGAGATTAGAGGGTGTTCACCCTGTGTTTCATGTGTCTCAACTGAGGGAGTATATACCAGATCCGAGACATATAGTGAGTTATGATGATTTGGTGGTTGAGCCGGACCACACCTTTGTTGAGCATCCGATTGCAGTCCTTGAACGAGGTATGAGACGCCTGCGTTCGAAGGACATTCCTATGCTGAGGATACAGTGGTCGAGACGAGGACCTGATGAGGCTACATGGGAGACTGATAGTATTCAGAGGAACTATCCGGAGTTTTATGCCGAGATGGATGTACCAGTAGGATCGACGAGTAGATCTTAGTACTATCTTGGTGAGTGTTATGCTTATGTTCTTATATGCTATGATGTGTTTATTTTCACACTAGATTTGATGTGATATATGATCTTATTAGATCTTGTTGTGCTAGTATGATTACTGTTTATAGCTGGAGATGGCTCTTTCCTCCATGCTATTGTGATACGATTAGGGTTTAATTGGAGATGGTTATTCCTCCATACTGTTTTGATGGACATAGTGTTGCTGGAGATGTTTTTCCTCCATGCCTTTCTATTATGTGATGTTGATACGGCTAGAGATGACTTTCCTCTATGCCTTGTGATGCGATTATGGTTTGGCTAGAGATGTTTTTCCTCTATGCCCCGGTGTTATGATTATAGTATTGGCTAGAGATGGATTTCCTCTACGCCTTGGATAGTGATTTTGCTGCTGGAGTTGATGATTTCCTCCATGCTTGTGTTTGAGGTTATAGAGAGAGTTGTACCTCGGCTTGTGAGTCCGAGTGGTTTGAGGATTTTACAAGTTTCGGGACGAAACTTTTTTGGGGGGGGAGAGGTGTAAGAGCCTTAGTTTTGGAGCCACTTTGGCCTTAGCCGCCCCTGGGGGTTAGTGGAGCCGCCCCTGCGGATAGTGTAGTGATCCACCCCTGCAGCCAGGAATTTCCGCCCCTGCGGTTTCCTGCGGCTGCAGCCGGCTTTGTTGACTCTTTGACTCGTGCTTTACTCTTCTTTTCCCTACCTTCTTCTTACCTTGTTGAGCAAGGGTTTCATCTCACTTCCTTTCCCAGCTTCCTTACGTCCTTCTTGCTTCCCCATCCTCCTTCTTGATCTTGCTTGAGTTTTCTTGGAGCTTGATAGAGTTTGTGTGTGTGGCTTTGGTAGAGCTTGATGTTGTGCATGGTTGCTGAGCTTCAGATGCCATCTGAGAGTGTGTTTTGTTCCTTCCTTGGTTGATCACAGCAGTAGGTAAGCTTGGTTCTTCTCTTCTTTCTTTCTTCCTTTGCTTCCTCCTCCATAGCTTCGGATTAGATGTGTTTTGTTGGATGTTGATGTTGGAATGTGTATGTGCATGTATATGTGTGAGTTTGGAATGGAGAAGACGTGATTTGATCACGTGAAGAGTGAAAGAGAAGTCGGGACTCTACGTTCTACAGAGTCGCCGCCCCTGCGCCTGGAAGCCGCCGCCCCTGCGGGAGCCTTGTCACAGCGCCTGCGCCGCGCCTGTGTTTGCCTGTGGCCCCTGTCACCGCGCCTGCGGCCGAGCCTTGCCACGCCTACGGTTTACCTTGTTCCGCCCCTGCGTCTTTCCGTTCCGCAGGTGCGTCTTGTACAGGATCTACCTAGAGTAGTATGATCCTTTCCTTTCCTAGTATAAGCGGATTAGTAGCATGCTAGGTATGTGTATGAGGATAGGGTGATGAGGATTGTGATATATCTGTATGCCGGTTATGGATATGAGGTTTATAAGTTAGGATATGATCCTTATGGATCCCTTGGGTCTAGGTGTGACCCCTTTGATGGATAGGAGTTTTATATCTTGTTATGCCTTGTTATTAGGCAGTGTTGTCCTCCTGATTGGAGTGGACCGTGTTTGAGAGTTGATCGTGGTTGAGACTACTTTTGAGGTTGAGGTAAGTCCATAGGACTTACTTAGCTACCATCCTTATATTGGATGTATGCATGAGTGGTGTGTGTTATATGCTTAATAGCATGCGATGTTGTTATTACCTACCTATGGTTTAGTGACTGCCCACTGTAGGGTTGTGACGCGAGGAGACAGGGAGGTTCTCTTCGGAGAGTCTAGATCTGGTACACGGGACGGACACCGTCTCCACTCCCTTAGGTTACACGGGGAAGTGATCCAGATGACCACTCCAGCTGGCGGTACCACCGAGAGGCGAGGGTTATATTCCTTGTGTCACATATATTCATATACATTTATATATACGATTTGAGTGATTGACGTTATAAAGATAATAAACCTGGTAAATGTGTGATAGCATGATGAGGTGTTTATTATTCCTTGATGTGTGTTTGTGCTTCTGCATCTCTATATATATGTGTACGGTTAGCTAACGGTTTTATACCGTGTTGTAGATCCTTTGCAGGTTAGGAGAGCTGCAGAGTGATCCAGAGGGTTGATCTGCTGAGGGCTTCGTACACTGGGGCGTTATCGTGGGATATGAGATCTTTTATTATGTACAGTTATGTTTTATTTGTACTCAGCGGTACTTCTGTATCACCTTTTGATACTTATATATATCAGTTTCATGTTTTGATTTTAATCTATTTGTTTCTTGTTGTAAGATCCAGTGAACTTGTAGTCATGCTAGGGTCATGATCCATTGTGAGATCTTAGCCCAGTAGCGTCTCGAGTCCTACAGATTCGGGGTGTTATAAAAAATAAGTTTAAAAATATTTATTTTATAAATACCCGTGCACGGAACGGGTACTAAACTAGATTAAGCTCACACAAAAAAGAAATGAAGAAAAAGAAAATATAACAGGAAAATAAACAAAAAAGGAGTAACAAAAAAGGAAAGCCAATCACCAATAATATCAAAAAACAAGGAACCAAAAATAGAAGGAATAACCACTGAAGAAAAGGCCACCAAGAAATAGAAAAGGCCGAAAACTACCCAAGAACACCAACAAGAAGCAAACAAAGGTTCCCACACAAAAAGAACCAACGAAAGGTGAGGAAAAATTATTTTTGGAAAAATGATCAAAAAATAATACCAAATATGTGGTATGAATAAAAAATAATATAAATTCTAAAAATTACGATTTCATATACAAAGTATTTCACATTAAATCAATTTTGATACGGAGTAAAATTGTGGCCAAATTTTATTAGAAAACCGCCTATAAATTTTAAATCATCCAAAATGGCCTATATATTTTATTTTATTGCAAAAATTACCCATGTTATTTTTATATATTTAACAAAATACATGATAAAGGACAATCATCACTTTTTTCTTAAATATTTAAGATAATTTATTCATTAAAAAAATTAAGAAGTTTTTAAAACAAAATTTTGATTAATAAACCCATGTTTGGTGTCATTATTGTTTAATACTTTTATGGATAATTTGAGGAGGGGATTCATGTTTGTAGGTAAATTAAATGAAAGAATATACTTATCACTTATTGAAATTTATTTTTAATTTGAAAATTTAAAACTAATAATTTAACTTTAATTTGTGGAAACAGATCTTCATTCATGTTTTAAATTTTAAAATTTTAAAATCAATATTATTGATACCAAAATTTGTGGGAATGTCACTAAGTATGGGTCTTTTAATCAAAATTTTATTTTTACAATTTTATAACTTCTCAATTATTGTTATAGTTATATTTTTAAATAAATGGCCTAAAATATTAAAGAATAAACTACTAACTAACCTTTATTACATGATTCATTACAAAAATAATATGTGTCGTTTTTGAAATAGTATAAAATATAGGGGTGATCTTGTGTAGTTGTGTGATTTTAAAAAGTTATAGACACTTTTTTTAATAAAATTGGCCAAAATTTCACCCTGTATCAAAATTGGTTTAATGTGAAATAGTTTGTATATCAACTAGTAATTTTTAAAGTTTGTATTATTTTTGGTTCATGCCTCATAGTTGTTATTATTCTTGGTCATTTTTCCTTATTTCTGCATGAAGAAAAGAAGAAAGTGTAAAAAATATAAGCTTAATATAGGAAAATAAAAGTCAAATTGGAATTGTTTGAATTTTTTTTGAAACTACAGGGTAAGAAATTAGGATGAATCAGCTCCTCGAGACTCTCCATCCTATAGCATTCTTCCAGATGAGTTCGTCCACTATAGCCATTGACGAACTGGACACCATCTGATCGTCAAATCCAAGCTCAGGTAGCGAATTTGTCATCCCGTTGATCTCTCTGAATACGTGCGTCACTCTAACCTGACAAAAACTAGCCAAAATGGAGGAAATGTCTGACAAAATAAGATCTAAGTCCCACGGTGGTTTCCAGATTCTATTGATTGAATTAATCAACACAAGACAATCACCTTCAACCTCAATATTTTTAAATCCAAGGTCATAAGCAACTATCAGTCCTTCTCTAAGTGCACAAGCTTCAGCTTGTAGGGCCGATATGTTACCACACCGCCCAAATCCCAAAGATAACTTCCGCGCATTATGATCTCGGATTATGAATCCATATGCATATTCCCCTGCTACTTTTTTTGATCCATCAAAGTTTAGTTTTATATAATCGTTTTCCGATTTATCCCACCTCATGTTTTTGGTTTTCCTTTTCTTGTTCCTTTTCATTTCTGTCATTTGGTTATCTTTTTCAAGAGCTGTATTCCATTCCATAATTTGATTTCTAACTTTAAGGTCAATGTTCCCTGGTTTTTTATTATTAAAATTTTTTTGGTTCCTAGTGGACCACAAATTCCACAAGAATAGTGCTACAAAGATGATTTACGGCTCGAACAAATTAGATCACAACCAACGCATATTATCATGGATTCTATCACACAACTCATTACACTTGTTAATGTAATTTTTAATTTTCATATTAGTTAATGAGTTCTTCAGAAAATGGCACTTAAAGAACAAATGATCAGCCGATTCAAACTAGTGATTGCATAGGCAACGAGTCATTGGGACTGCTATTTTTTGCTTTTCTAAGTTTTCCTTTGTTGTTAAACCATTAATCGAAAGTTTCCATAGAAAGTTTTTTTACCTTTTGTAACACCCCAAATCCGTAGGACTCGATGTGCTACTAGGCTAGGATCTCACAATGGATCCTGACCCTAGCCTGACAACAAGTTCACTGGATCTTACAACAAGGCACAGATAGATTAAAAAAAAACACAAAACTGATATATATATATATACATATCAAAAGGTAATACAGAGTAACCATTGAGTACAAAATCAAAATATAT
>NCTC01003748.1:0-23248 GCA_002319775.1 Fagopyrum tataricum | reverse complement strand
GCGGTGTCGAGATCGTGATTGTCGTCTTCTCTCCTGCTTCGAAGGTCTTCTCCTTCGGCCACCCTGATGTCGACTCTTTAGTCGACAGGTTTCTCGTCACGAGGGGTCTGAACAATCAGATCATCGTGTCGAACAACAACAACAACTCCTCAAGCGCGACCAATGCGAGCGTGCGTGACCTCAACTCGCAGCTGACGCACGTCAACAACCTCATGGAAACCGAGAAGGAGCGAAAGGATGACTTGGAGGCGGCTGCGATGGCGACACGTGGAGAGTGCTGGTGGGAGGCCCCTATCGACAAGCTTGGCCGGAGAGAGCTCGAGCATCTTGCGGCGTCGTTGGAGGATCTTAAGAAGAGTGTTGTCATGCAAGCTAAGAGCATTAATGAACCAAACGCGCCGGCTGCTAATGTGAACCAGGTTGTTGCAGCGAACCAGGTTGTTCCGGTGAACCAGGTGTTCAATCAGGATCCAATGATGAATGTTGGATTTGACAATGGATTTGCCAACTTTGCACCTCAGAATGGATTTGGCGGCTTTCAGTAATCTCATGCATGTCTATGGCTCCACCTTAGTGGTTTGCCCTAGTCATTCATCATTTATGTGTATGTTTGTTGTGGGTTATGCCTTGTGTCTTGCTTCTCGTGCGTTTCCTTGTTGTTTCTTAAACTCATCATCAATCTACACAATGGAATAAAAAGTACTTGTTTTGCGTTTAAAGACTCAATCCTACTTTTTATATTCTGTAAACCTAAATATGATTTTATTAATACGTATATAGTCTTTTAATAATAATAATAATAATAATAATAATAATAATAATAATAATAATAATAATAATGGTACAGGAAATGTACATGGCAAGAAACGGAGAAGCGACAGTTCTAATAATCGTAGAAAACGGGACACGGAGAAGATATATCATTTTAAAGATATTACGAAGATGAACTTATATATAATAAAAAGAGATCATATCTTATATAACCAATGACACATGAATGTGCCATTAGTTGTAGAGAATCGAGAAATAAGCAGATTGATTGCTTTAAATAAGATTGAGTTAGCGGTCATGGATGTCTTATTCATCTTGAATTCCAACAAAGAAAACAAAATGTAGTGGTCATGAATGTCTTGTTCATCTTGAATTCCAACAAAGAAAACAAAACGAAGCGGTCATAGATATCTTGTTCATCTCTTTTGTATCCCTCACTGAGCCCACTATGAGTCGTCATCCATGACCATGGCTTGAATGTACGTGTCCGGTCCGTTCTCATTGTTGAAAAAGTGTATTGATCGTGTCCTCGCTATTTTGAATGCGTCTAATAAGTTTTTGGAAGCTTCCAAATTTCCGACATGAGAGTTTACGGAAAACGGCATTATCTAGAAGTTTCCGTGCTTCATATATAGATAAAAACTCATCCAGAAAAAAGACTTGGGACATGTTCGGTGAAACGAGATTTTTTCGGTAGTTTAAGCTTTTTGGATAGTTTTTTGGGTAGAGTATTGTAACATATGAAAATTTAACGAATAAGCTAAAAAAAAAAAAAAAATTGGTACGTGGAGATATATGGGAAGTTTTTTTTGTGGTGAATTTACCAAACAAAACAAGTATTAAAAATAATAATAAAAAACATGTAAATAGATATGAGGATAAATTAGACTAAAATTATAAATAAAAAAACTAATTGAAAAAGATTATAAAAAAAATCCTCAATAATATATCAAAACTCTAATTTCCCAATTAATCTAATATCACCAAATACTACATAACTTTCAAAATTTTTAAAGTTACACAAAAACCTCCGGCCTTGATCTCATCTTATATATATATTATAGGATTAACACTCCTTGTCACGTGTATTGTCACGTGTTATTTTAGCATTTAATCACAGTCCACCAAAATATTAATTAAGTTTATTCATTACAAAATTATTTAACGAAATATTAAAACCAAATCTTAATTAAATCAATCCCTTTCAATCACCTTTTTTTTGTTACCTGAGATATGTATAACAGATTAGAATCACATCCATAACAAATTTTAGCAGTACAAAAAAAAAGAAAAGTTAATTAAATTTACTTTTAACAATTAAATGTTACGGTTTTCATCCCTTCCAATCACCTTTTTTGTTACCTGAGATTGTGTTATTTTTTAAACTAATTTATATATAACAATTAATTTAACACCATATGCTACCAATGTACTAGTTCTATTAATATATGAATCAGTATAAGAAGAGGGAGAAAAAATAAAATATGAATTATTATACGGTTAGATATTTTTATTAATGTATTATATAATATTATAGATAAAGTGTACAAATATTTATTACTTATTATCTACTCTATTTAATTTATATATAATCCATTAAGGAAATATAATAACAAATAATATATTTATCAAAATCTCGTGGGAAGACACGGTTAATACACTAGTCATTATTTATGAGACAAGAGACAAACCATCTTTTATATTCTATAAGCTTTTATACGGGTGGATTCAGCCATTTATGGTGTGAATTCATTTAGTATTTAAAGTGTTTTTGTGAAGATTTAACTATTAATAAATATATTGGTTCTATTTAAAATTTAATGTAGATGCTTATATGGATTTACGAATTTATTCATACTCTTTCTGTGTGACAAAACTAATATATATTGATTATTTAACATGTGCATAAGTTTTTCATATTTTAAGAATCTATACAGATTAATTGGGCTTTAACTCGATCAATTCATATCCAAATAAAGTACGAAATATTCCACATTGAATTTAACAAGTAAATCTTAGGTACCAAGTTGGACAATTATTTACTGCAAACTACCTCATAGCTTGTGACTTGTAATATCAACGTATATCATTGGTTCGATATAAAAATATACGAAAAATTTATCTTTTTATTTGCAATAACGTAGATATCAATAAAATGTTAGATGACATAATGAACTGATAACATACAATTGTATAGTAGGGAGACACAACAATAAATAATTATTTTTTATGATGAAGTGATCGAATGTTTACCTAAAAAAAAAAAGAAAAGGATTCCTACTTATAAGAACAAAGGCTTCCTACTTATAAGAACATGAGAGATTGATCAATCCACCACAATTATTAGAGAGACACCACAATAAATAAATAAATAAATATATATATATATATATATATATATATATATATATATATATATATATATATATATATATATATATATATATATATTTTGATCAATGTTTACTATTTTTTAAATAAAATTATAGGGTAAAATAGAACTTCTCCAACAAGATTTCTATTGATCAATGTTTACGTTAAATTACAAGGATAACCGAAACAATTGTTTTTCAGAATCTAGTTTTAATAAATAAATAAAAATATTTATTAGATTAATTAGAAATTTAGTAAAAATATTATTTCGAGAAAAATCATAACGTCACGCCAGCATCACTATACCGTCGCCTACTTTAATAAAGGTATGAAGATATGTAATATACGCGACTTGTATTTTTTATTCATATTTTTTATGTCCTTGGTTGAAAATATCTATCATTTTGATTATTTTTGAATTGGATCATTTCTCAATTCTCATGTGTCATTCTTATCAATTAATTAGATGAACGAATGTAAAATATTTTTCCAAAATCAGATCCTTCTTCAACTAACAAAATAACATATATAACTAATATACTATATATGCATTGGCTCACATACATGTAATATAATTGAATCATCCCCTCTCTTGCACACCATTAAGGTAATTATGAAGTAAATTTATCATTCAAGGTGTAGAATTTTGTGTAGCACCCAATTCACAAGTTACCTAGAATATCAATGTACGTCGTCCATTTCGCTTATGGTTTAACTGGAATACATATTTGCTAACCCTAATTTTGTTTATGTTTGTTGTGTGTTTTTGTTGTTGTTTGCTATAACTAATTATCAATCTACACATTCTAAGTACTTGTTTTGTGTTTGAAGCCTCACCGCTATAATCGATCCTATATCCAAAAATCATTAACCAATATAATGTTGGGAACAATTACAACAATTGATCGATATTATGTTGTCTTCCGACCGGCCTTTTTCCATGTAACCAATTATCGATTATAACTCATATACGAATTATGATCTATTAAACCAATATTGATACATCTCTTCAGCTAAAATTTCATATACAATTTTTTTTATTTTATAATACAAGGTAAGCAAAGTAAGTGAATCGGTTTCTAAAAACTGATCGACCTACGCCATCCTTTCGGATGAGAAGAACCACATCATCAGGATAGCATCGTCATCTTCTTGCGCTGAGTGACCGTGCATGGCTAATTTATCTGTCACCCTATTGACTTCTCTAAAGATATGTCTGATGCTTGAATGTGGGATGCCCGCGATCATGGCGAAAATATCGGAAATGAAATCCCATGTACAATTGTTTTGACGTGGCACCCAGGAAAAAATAAGCTGAAAAATGTAGTTAATAACAAATGAAGCAAAACCATGTAAAACTAAGGAAATACATGTCTTCATCTTCCGACTATGACCCATCGAACCACCACTCGTCTCAGGTACCACTCGTCAGTGGGCACTAATGGACCATTGTCTTTAGCAACAGATGTATTGTCCGATCTCGATCACTGTGACTTCGTTATGACTTGATCGAATATGGGATTTCCCTCGTCTCAAAAGCTTTTATTGTGATGATTTGCGATTTTTGGGTAGCTTTGAACATTTTAATCTCTTTAAGTTTCATCAGCTTCTTGATTTCTTGGTATTGATGTGATTTGTAGAGTTGGAAATACTTGACTTGGCCCGTTAAAACGATCCGACAAAATCGAATATGTCTAATACCCAAATTATTTGAAAAGAGGGCATATCCGAGGTTCGCTTGAAACCGGTTAACTTGAAGTCGTAAACCGAACCAGAAAATGAATCGGATTCGATTAAACTTGTAAAAAAATAGCCCGATACCTAAAATGACTCGGCCTGAAGAAAGTATGACAAAAAATGTCACAAAAATTCAAAGTAAATAAGATGAAAATGACTAGATAAACCATACTAACCCAACCCGAGATGATAGTCTCTTACTATATAACTAGTGTATTACCCGTGCCTTGCACGGGATTTTGATAAAAATATTATTTGTTATTATTTTTCTTTAAGGGATTATATATAAACTATTTTTTTGTCATTAGATGGAGTAGATAATAAGCAATAAATATTTGTACACTTTACCTATAATATTATATAATACATTAATAATAGTGGATTTAATTAATTCTTTTCTTTTTTGTACTGCTAAAATTAAATTTTTTATGGATGTGATTCTAATTTGTTATACATATTTCAAATAACAAAAAAGGTTATTGGAAGGGATTGATTAAATTAAGATTTGATTTTAATATTACGTTAAATAATTTTGTAATGAATAAACTTAATTAATATTTTGATGGGTTGTGGTTAAATGCTAAAATGACACGTGACAGTGAGTATTTTTCTGCGTGACACGTGGCAAGGAATACTACTCCTATAATATATATAAGATTTGTAGGTTCACATATACGATGAGTAAAGTGAAAATGCTAATGGGCAAGGAAAATTAATTAAACACTTAGGGGGGTGTATTCAATCCAAACTTTTAAAGATTTTGACTGAATTTTAACAATTCATGGAATTTGCTGATTATGTGGGATATTTTAATTCTATATAGAGTTAATACAGATTTTGTCAGATTCTATCAGATTAATACATGGCCAAAAGAAATCATCTAGAAAAATAACATACAATTATCAATCTTTTAAAATTCATAACCAACATCAACATTTTAATTTCTATTGTAAGTAAGCCTAAGTACCTACTTATCAAATAATTTCTATTGATTTTCGATCGATTGCCTACTGATTTTATGATTAATTATATAGCAGTATATATAATATATATTGCATATGATAAAGTACAATTGCACTGCAGAACACATAAGATATTTTAATCATCTAATTATATATATACCGAGACTGCATAAACAAAAAAAGAGTACATACGGTACAATGCTTTTTCCGAAACCGCAGAAGTCGCAAAATGAAAAGAAAAAACTGAGAGGAACGCTCACACGTTTTCTTATGAAAAATCAGTAAGACGAACCCAAGCACTCAAAGTCCATACAATCAACATGACGGAAAACAAGAGAAAGAACTAACCTCCGACGATGCACCGAGTCCAAGCACTCGAAAACGCTCAAAAATGTTGATTTGGCCGTTAGGGTTCTTCAGTGCTGTAGTTAGGGTTGTGCAAAATTGACCCGGACCAAATCCGGTCCGGTCCCCCGTCCAGGATTTTAGGAAATTTCGGTCCCGGTCCAATTCCGGTCCGGACCAAAAAACCGGGTAGGACCGGAATTTATTTTTATATATATATTTTATTAATCTTTAGAAACATGTTTCAACGTGCAAACTAGTGATGGGTTGGCCCAAACCTAAACCGTCGAACCGGCGGTTTTCGAACCGACCCAAATCACCGGTTTGGTCAAACCGGCGGTTTAGGTTTGGCCGGTTTAGGTTTCGCAGGTTTAGGTTTGGGCCGGTTCAAGGTTTACGTTTAGGCTTATGAAAATAAAAAAAAGCTAAACCGCCGGTTTAAACCGGCCCAAATCGTCAGTTCAAACTGACGGTTACCGACGGTTTTGATGGTAAATAGGTTTTTTAAATTTTTTTTTTTTTTAGAACTTTAAAACCAACGGTTTGGTTGGTTACACCGTCGGTTTTCTGTTTTCTTTTTTTTTCAAATTTCATTCCGACGGTTTACCACACAACCGTCGGTTTTACCACACAACCGTCGGTTTAAACTGACGGTTTTTTAGCTTCAGGCCGGTTTTTCAATTTTTTTATTTTTTTATTTTTTTAAATAAACCGGCAAACCGCTGGTTTTCCGGTTTTAGGCTTCCCGGTTTGGGTTTAGGTTTGGCCTTGGACCAAACCTAATGTAAGAGCCCTTTCTTTCGGACCGAGATCGGACCATAGCCGAGATTGGCTTTGGCCGAGTTTGGCCTTGCCGCACCCGCGGGCACGTATGCTTCCCCTGTGGGTTCCCGCCCATGCGGCCAGTGATCCGCCCCTGCGGTTTACGGCGGTTGCAGCCAGTTTTGTTGACTCCTTTGACCCATGCTTTACTCCTTCTCTTACTCCTCACCTTGCTGAGCAAGGGTTTCATTCCATTCCAGACCTACCTACGTCCACCTTGCTTATCCTTCTTCCCTTGTGAGCTTGTTCTTGTTTTCCTTAGAGTTTGGTTTTGAAAGTGTACTTTGGGGTTGATGCTGATGCTAGTGATGTGTATGCTGAGCTTGGAAGCTAGCTATTGATGTCTGTGACTCCCCCTACAGCCTAGGATTTCCAGGAGTGGTGAGTTCTTACTTCTTCTCCTTCTCTTCTTCTTTGATTCCTTCTCTTTAGCTTAGGATTAGTTGTATTGATCATAGGGTGACGTTTGAATGTGTATTTATGTGTATGTGTATGAATCTGGAAGAGTATAGACGTGATTTGATCACGTGAAGAACCGAAGAGAAGTAGTTTCCTTTCCTTTCTAGTACGAGGGAACTAGTATCATGTTAGGTATCGGTTTATGACGAGTATGATATAGATATGCCGGTTATGGCCTTGAGGTTACGAGTTGGATTTGATCCCTTATGGATCCCTTGGGTCTCGGTGTGACCCTTTCTGTGTGATAGGATTGTGATATATATATGTGTGCCTTGTATAGGATGTGTTGTCCTCCAGTTGGAGTGGACGTTTCTGGGTTTTGCTCGTAGCGAGATACTTCTGAGATTGAGGTAAGTCCATAGGACTTACTTAGCTACCGTCCTTATATTAGATGTGTGCTTGAGTGGTGTGTGTTATATGTTGTATAGCATGTGTTATTATGGTCACCGACCTATGTTATATTGAACGCCCATTGTAGTGGCTGTGACAACTTACCCTTTCATCCCGTAGTGGAGTCTGGGATGTTCTCTGTACGCTAGCTAGACTTGGTATACGGGAAAGGTACTGATACCACTCCTTACGGTATACGGGAAGGTGCGCTGATACCACTCCAACTAGCTATTGCACGCAGAGGTGAGGATTATATTCCTCGTGTCAGCTACTCTCATATACTGATTTATATACTCTTGCGTGCCTAACGTTATAAAGATAATAAACCGGGTAAATGTGTGATATCATGTTGATGTGTTATTGTTTATATGTTGTGTGGTTGTGCTCCTGCCTATCTTATATATGTGTATGGTTAGCTAACGGTTTCAAACCGTGTTGTAGATCCTTTGCAGGTTAGGAGAGTTGCAGAGTGATCCGGAGAGGCGATCTACTGAGGGTTCCGTACACAGGGCGTACTCGTGGGATTTGGGTTATTTATATTGTACGGAGTTATGTTTTGAATTTTGTACTCAACAGTACTTTGTACGACCTTTTGATCGATATATATATATATACATCAGTTTTATGTTTTGTTTTAATCTATCAGTGCCTTGTTGTAAGATTCAGTGAAGTTGTTGTCAGGCTAGGGTCAGGATCCATTGTGAGATCCTAGCCCAGTAGCACTCCGAGTCCTACGGATTTGGGGTGTTACAAAGTTGGTATCAAAGCCCAGGTTGACAATAATGGCACTAGTAATCTGCAATAAAGTTCGAATAGATAACTAACCAGAACCCGAAAGGGGTCTGACTTTAAAAAAAAAAAGATTTGGTTTTGAAATGAGTACAAATGTTTTGGGATATCGTGTACGTGAACCATCGCCCCTTGGAAGATCTTGACAGTATAGATATATATAGATATTCTGCTGTGATTGATTTGTTATATATCTATACATATGGCATATATATATAGCCTTTTAAGATAGGTTTACGTCTTCTGCAGATGGTTCTGACTAGAGCCTTACCTACAGCAAGGCGAGGTAGAGGTAGACCCCCTCTAGGTAGAGGACGGGGTAGGACTCCTGCTGACGGTTCACAGGCGGGAGAGCTACATGAGGAGGTTGCTGAGAGCGCCGTTCCTGAGACTGGGAATGGGGCAGCTAAGAGACAGGGGGCACAGAGAGCCCAGTCTGGTGATTCTGATCGCGTCTCTATGGGCAGGTCAGAGTTTCATGCTTATACTAGACGAGTAGAGGAGGTTGCTAGAGCCGGTAGACGTGCCCCAGATTTACAGGCACAGGAGGGACCATCTGAGAGGTCCCACACCATTACTCAGGTACTAGCTATACGGGTACCTGCTGCTGAGATTGCCAGAGCACCAGAGGAGCATAGAGGGCCTAGACCAGATACCTGGTTGAAGGCATTCCATCAGATGGGTGTACCCCCTTTCACCGGGAAATGTGGGATTGGAGGTTGAGCTTTGGATAGGGCATGTAGACTCAACTCTATAGTCTATTTGATGTCCAGCTGATAGACAGATTGAGTTGGTTCAGACCTTATTTCGGGACTTGGCACAACACTGGTGGAGATCAGTACGGGGTCAGGTTACCAGTTATGATCAGATGAAGACGATGATTAGAGAGCGTTTCTGCCCTGCCTCTCTGAGGAGAGAGAAACTGCGAGATTTTGTGGAGGCTGAGTTTGAGGATGTACCAGTCTCTGAGGCCATCAGGAGGTTTCAGGAGGAGCTGGCATTACTAGGACCAGCTGCAGATCAGCATGTATATTTGTTTTCCCGATGTTTGAGGGATACCACCCGTACCTATATGGCGGGTTTTCATTGTGAGACCATGGTTGACTATCAGGACATAGCTTCCGATTATAAGAGGAAGCGGGCTGGACAGAGGAGTGCTTCTCAGACCGGAGGGTCTGAGAAGAGGCAGCGTACAGGGCAGACCAGTGGTGCTGGTGGTTCTGCTAGTGGTTGGCGTGGTCAGAGACACCAGAGTCAGCCTTCATCTGCGCCGGTTGCAGAGAAGGGACGTCAGTCCTTTAACTGTGGAGATCCAGGGCATATGAGGCCAGAGTGTACGAGGCCATTGGTGACTTGCTACACCTGTGGTAGGCAAGGTCACCGAGATGTTTATTGCCGTCAGGGCGGAGCTTCATCTCAGCAGGGTTCTTCTCCTGCTAGTGCAGCGGGAGGTGGGCAGAGGCCACCTCAGCAACAGCAGACTCAGGGACAGCAGAGAGTCCCAGATCGCCCTACAACTCAGGGATCTGCTCCTGGGCCGAGTAGAGGCAGAGGTCGTGGTGGGGGCACCACTGATACCAGAGGCCCACAGGGTCGTGATTTTGAGCTGAGGAGTGCAGAGGAGCCAGCTGCACCTACTGCTACAGGTACCATTCTGATTCATGGTTTACGTGTTAGAGTTTTATTTGATACTGGTGCTACGCACTCTTTTATTTCTGATGCCTGTGTAGAGCGTCTTGGGTTAGATACAGTTGAGGGTATGCCTTTTATTATAGGGTTACCTGATGGTGGTAGGGTCAGAGGTCCCGTGAGATTCACGGTTGTCCCATTTCTGTGGGGACCCGTGTGTTACTAGTTGACTTTTTTGTCATGCCATTAGAGCATGAATAAGTCATTCTAGGTATGGACTGGATGGATAGACACTCTGCAGTCTTAGATGTAGGTAGGAGGACTGTTACCCTCTCTACTGAGTTAGGCCAGATAGAGGTTTTTCGAGGTTGGGACCTTGGAAAGACAGGTACAGTTATCAGCGCCATACGAGCAGCTAGATTGATTGCACAGGGTTGCGAGGCCTTCTGGTGTTATGCCATGAAGGAGGGGGAGAGTCCAGCGTTAGAGGATATCCCAGTTGTTTGTGAGTATACAGATGTTTTTGCTGAGCCGTCCAGTTTGCCGCCTCAGAGGAGTGTGGATTTCAATATCGAGTTAGAGCCTGGTACGAGACCCATCTCGAAGGCCCCATACCGGATGGCGCATGTCGAGATGCTGGAGCTGAAGAAGCAACTTGAGGAGTTGGCTGAGAAGGGCTTCATTCGCCCTAGCGTGTCCCCTTGGGGAGCACCTGTCCTCTTCGTACGGAAGAAGGACGGATCACTGAGGTTATGTATAGACTACAGAGAGCTGAACAGTGTGACCATCAAGAACAAGTATCCACTGCCGCGTATTGATGATTTGTTAGATCAGCTACAGGGAGCGACTGTGTTCTCCAGGATTGACCTGCGTTCCGGGTATCACCAGCTGAGGGTGAGGGAGCAGGATGTGCACATGACAACATTCCAGACCAGATATGGCCACTACGAGTTTGTAGTGATGCCATTTGGGCTTACGAATGCCACAACCGTCTTTATGGAGTTGATGAACAGTATCTTCATCGACTTCCTGGATCAGTTTGTGGTGGTTTTCATAGATGACATTCTGGTATATTCTCGTAGCAGTGAGGAGCATGCAGGACATCTGAGGACTGTATTGCAGGTTTTGAGAGATAGAGAACTTTATGCTAAGTTCTCTAAGTGTGAGTTCTGGATGCCAGAGGTAGCATTCCTGGGTCATGTGGTTTCAGCTGAGGGGATCAAGGTGGATCCAGCGAAGATAGAGGCAGTAGCAGCATGGACTACACCGACGAACGTTAAGGAAGTACGTAGTTTCCTTGGCCTAGCCGTTATTACAGACGCTTCGTGGAGGGTTTTTCTGTGATCGCCCGTCCACTGACGAGTTTGTTGAGGAAGACTACTAGATTTGTGTGGTCTGATCAGTGCAGGCAGAGTTTTGAGGAGTTGAAGAGGCGTTTGACTTCTGCTCCTATTTTGGCACAACCAGAGGGTACTGAGGATTTTGTGGTTTACAGTGATGCATCCAAGCTAGGCTTGGGATGTGTTCTGATGCAGCGAGGCAGAGTGATTGCATATGCGTCTCGACAGCTGAAGACGTATGAGGAGAACTACCCGACTCATGATCTGGAGTTGGCAGCGGTAGTTCATGCACTGAAGATCTGGAGACATTACCTGTATGGTGCTACATGTCAGATCTTCACAGACCATAAGAGTCTGAAGTATATCTTCACGCAGCGGGAATTGAATAACCGCCAGCGTAGGTGGCTTGAGCTGATCAAGGACTTTGATTTAGAGATTCTGTACCATCCAGGGAAGGCGAACGTTGTCGCCGACGCCCTGAGCAGGAAGACGCCTCGAGAGCAGGCGATTGCGAGGCTGACAGTTCAGTATCAGTTACAGAGAGATCTTATCTGGTTAGAGTTGGACATTCAGTTTCCTGATGAGGATGCCCAGCTGCGTACATTAGAGGTCCTTCCTGATTTGTTGGATGAGATCCGACAGAAACAGGAGACCTGCCCGACCTTACAGAGGATCAGAGATAGGATGTCTCGGGATGAGGCACCACAGTTCCTGCTTGGAGCAGATGGAGTTTTGAGGCGCCATGGCCGCGTCTGTGTACCTGCTGATACAGAGCTGAGGCAGAGGATTTTACAGGAGGCTCATTGTACACCTTACTCGGTACATCCAGGTACGAGTAAGATGTATCAGGATTTGAGACATATATATTGGTGGGGAGGGTTGAAGCCCAATGTAGCCAGATTTGTAGCTCAGTGTGCGACCTGCCAGCAGGTCAAGATCGAGCATTTCCGACCTGGAGGTGAGCTCCATCCCCTTCCTGTTCCACAGAGGAAGTGGGAAGACGTCACCATGGATTTTGTGACCGGACTGAGGCTGAGCCGGAGTTTTGATGCCATCTGGGTCATAGTTGACAGACTGACAAAGACGGCACGTTTCATTCCTATTCGAGAGACGTGGCCGGCTAGCAAATTAGCTGAGGAGTACACTAGGCAGATAGTGAGACTCCATGGTGTACCGAGGACGATCGTCTCAGACAGAGATGGGCGATTTACCTCGAGATTCTAGCAGCAGTTTCAGACTGCCCTGGGGACGAGTTTGCACTTCACGACTGCGTTCCATCCTCAGACAGATGGTCAGTCGGAGAGGACCATTCAGACCCTAGGATATGTTGCGAGCTTGTGTGTTGGATTGAGGACAAGTGTGGACAGATCATCTCCCACTTGTTGAGTTCTCCTACAACAACAACTGGCATGCATCTATTGGGATGGCCCCATATGAGGCACTGTATGGACAGAGATGTCGTACCCCGTTGTGCTGGGATGAGCAGAGAAGTGTTAGTGGTTTAGCACCTGATCAGATTCAGGATGATATGGCTCGGGTAGCATTGATCAGAGAGCGTATGCTGACTGCACAGAGCCGTCAGAAGTCTTATGCTGACAGGAGGCGTAGACCTCTAGAGTTCAGGGTTGGAGCCCATGTGTGGCTGAGAGTGTCCCCGACATGAGGTGTTAGACGTTTTGGCATTAAGGGGAAGTTGAGTCCCCGATATGTCGGACCGTTCGAGATTCTGGATCGGGTTGGGAACGCAGTTTACAGGTTAGCCTTGCCTCCGAGATTAGAGGGTGTTCACCCTGTATTTCATGTGTCTCAGCTGAGGGAGTACATACCAGTTCCGAGACACATCGTGAGTTATGAGGATTTGGTGGTTGAGCCGGACCACACGTTTGTAGAGCATCCTATTGCAGTCCTAGAGTGAGGTATGAGACGCCTGCGTTCGAAGGACATCCCTATGTTGAGGATACAGTGGTCGAGACGAGGACCTGAGGAAGCTACGTGGGAGACTGAGGATAGTATCCAGAGGAACTATCCAGAGTTCTATGCAGAGATAGGTGCACCAGTAGGATCACCGAGTAAATCTTAGTACTAGCTTGGTGAGTCTTATATGCTTACATGCTTATATGTTGTGATACGTTTATTTCATGCTAGCTTTGATGTGATTATGATATTGCTAGATCTTGTTATGCTAGTATGATTTCCTGTTTATAGTTAGGGATGGTTCTTCCCTCCATGCTATTGTGATACGATAGGTTTAGCTGGAGATGGTACTTTCCTCCATGCTAGTTTGATGGAAATAGTAGCGTTGGAGATGTACTTCCTCCATGCCTTTCTGTTATGGTTATGATACGGCTAGAGATGTGCTTCCTCTATGCCTTGTGATATGTTTATGTTTTGGCTAGAGATGATTTTTCTCTAGGCCCTGGATAGTATAGTTTACTGCTGGAGTTGATGATTTCCTCCATGCTTATGTTTGAGGTTATAGAGAGTGTATCTTGGCTTCCGAGTACGAGTGGTTTCAGGATCTTGCAAGTTTCGGGACGAAACTTGTTTTTAGGGGGTGAGATGTGAGAGCCCTTTCTTTTGGACCGAGATCGGACCATAGCCGAGATTGGCCTTGCCGCACCCGCGGGAACGTATGCCGCCCCTGCGGGTTCCCGCCCCTGCGGCCCTGTGATCCGCCCCTGCGGTTTACGGCGGCTGCAGCCGGTTTTGTTGACTCCTTTGACCCGTGCTTTACTCCTTCTCTTACTCCTTACCTTGCTGAGCAAGGGTTTCATTCCATTTCTCATTCCATTCCAGACCTACCTACGTCCACCTTGCTTATCATTCTTCCCTTGTGAGCTTGTTCTTGTTTTCCTTGGAGTTTGGTTTTGAAAGTGTACTTTGGGGTTGATGCTGATGCTAGTGATGTGTATGCTGAGCTTGGAAGCTAGCTATTGATGTTTGTGACTCCCCCTGCAGCCTAGGATTTTCAGGAGTGGTGAGTTCTTACTTCTTCTCCTTCTCTTCTTCTTTGATTCCTTCTCTTTAGCTTAGGATTAGTTGTTTTGATCATAGGGTGACGTTTGAATGTGTATTTATGTGTATGTGTATGAATCTGGAAGAGTATAGACGTGATTTGATCACGTGAAGAACCGAAGAGAAGCCGCGAAGTTGCCTTCTGCACTGTCACCGCCCCCGCGGCTACCGTGCCACAGCGCCTGCGTCGTGCCAGCGGCGTACCTGCGCTTGCCTGCGTTCCGTGTCACCGCCCCTGCGGCTTCTACTTTCCGCGCCTGCGGGTGACCTCTTCCGCCCCTGCGGTCTTAGTGCACGCAGGTGCGTTTTATCCCGGAACTACTTATAGTCAAGTAGTTTCCTTTCCTTTCTAGTACGAGGGAACTAGTATCATGCTAGGTAACGGTTTATGACGAGTATGATATAGATATGTCGGTTATGGCCTTGAGGTTGCGAGTTGGATTTGATCCCTTATGGATCCCTTGGGTTTAGGTGAGACCCTTTGTGTGTGATAGGATTGTGATATATATATATATATGTGTGTGCCTTGTATAGGCTGTGTTGTCCTTCAGTTGGAGTGGACGTTTCTGGGATTTGCTCGTAGCGAGATACTTCTGAGATTGAGGTAAGTCCATAGGACTTACTTAGCTACCGTCCTTATATTGGATGTGTGCTTGAGTGGTGTGTGTTATATGTTGTATAGCATGTGCTATTATGGTCACCGACCTATGTTATATTGACCGCCCATTGTAGTGGTTGTGACAACTTACCCTTTCATCCCGTAGTGGAGTCTGGGAAGTTCTCTGTACGCTAGCTAGACTTGGTATACGGGAAAGGTACTGATACCACTCCTTACGGTATACGGGAAGGTGCGCTGATACCACTCCAGCTAGCTATTGCACGCAGAGGCGAGGATTATATTCCTCGTGTCACCTATTCTCATATACTGATTTATATACTCTTGCGTGCCTAACGTTATAAAGATAATAAACTGGGTAAATGTGTGATATCATGTTGATGTGTTATTGTTTATATGATGTGTGGTTGTGCTATTGCCTATCTTATATATGTGTATGGTTAGCTAACGGTTTCAAACCGTGTTGTAGATCCTTTGCAGGTTAGGAGAGCTGCAGAGTGATCCGGAGGGGTGATCTGTTGAGGGTTCCGTACATAGGGCGTACTCATGGGATTTGGGTTATTTATATTGTACGGAGTTATGTTTTGACTTTTGTACTCAACAGTACTTTGTATGACCTTTTGATCGATATATATATACATCAGTTTTATGTTTTGTTTTAATCTATCAGTGTCTTGTTGTAAGATTCAGTGAAGTTATTGTCAGGCTAGGGCCAGGATCCATTGTGAGATCCTAGCCCAGTAGCACTCCGAGTCCTACGGATTTGGGGTGTTACAAATTACCTCATCAATTCAGTTGAATCCACACCATATGTACTGTTCGAGAAAAGTGAATTGATTCAATATAAAAACGAACTCAAAGCAAATAAACGTCTCCAACACAGCAACAGAAAACCACAAGAAAGAAAATCTGAGGATTCAAGCTATTTCGATTCCAAAAATCGAAAAAGTTGATAGAAATGAGAAACGACCAAAACCTAAAAGAAGACAAAGGCGATGCTATAAAATCACTCAAACCAGTAACAAATCCGATCGCTATTTGTGAAACGAAACAGTAGATGTAGAAGAAACTCGAATGGCTTATTAGTTACGAAAACGAAAAGAGGAGAGGAAGTGCAAAGAGAGTGAAAAAGCCCCAAATTGATTTCACAGATCCGCCGATTAACCGAACGAGACGCCAGATCTAAAGGACTGGTGGCCAAGTTGAAGAACTCGACTAGAGGCGAAGTTGAGGAAGACGGACTAGGGCGGCTGGACAGCAGACGACAGCAGCAACAGATCACGGATTGGACTCGCGCAATTTGCTGGGCGGCGCAACAAGGCCCAGCCTGGACAGCGGGCGGCCGAAGAAGGGGCTACTCCCAGGACTGGTCGGCGGCGGCCTGGTGGATCCTGGATCCGGTGGTGGAGCAAAACGAGGAGAAGTGGGTTCGCATATCTGGGTGGAGGCACGAACGGGAGAGGAAACTCGCGCAGGGGATGGCTCGCTAGGAGGTCCGGTGGCGGTGCGATGGTGGCTCGGCTCCGGCGCGGCGGACGGCTTTGGCTCCGGTGAAGGAGAGGCTGGTTGAGGAGTGGCTGTTGATTTTTCAACGTAACCGAGAAGAGAGAAGGCTGAGGTTTTTCTTCTCTCTTTTTCAGAGGGTTTTTTTTTACAAGGGCTTCCTAGATTGACGTTTAGGGTTTTGTGTAAAGAGAAATAAGTTCTATTTATAGTGTTTATTTTTTATGTTTCTCCTTCTACGCATCCAATTAATTATTTTTAAATTAAAAAATTAATCAGAAAAATGGAGGAGCCTACCTTATATTTAATATACAAAAATAACTTCTCTACCTTATTATTCTTTTTTTTTTTAAATGTCAAACTATATCTTTACGGATAAAAATTTAACGTATGTGATAATCAGATGAATTGTTAAGGAGTGAACTATCAATTGTAGTGTCATACGGTGAACCACATTTATTAATTTATTTATAAAAATGTTTAATTTGAACCTTGTTAAAAGAGCGGAGTGTAACATGAAATCAAATACAATTATTTTAATATTCAAATGGCAGCTCTATAATGTTTAAGAACCTTAATAACACGATTATTGTGCATTTTAAATCATAATTTTAATTTTTGATTTGTAAATATATATATATATATATATATATATATATATATATATATATATATATATATATATATATATATATATATATATATATATATATATATATATATATATATATATATACCTCGTTGAAGGGAAAATTTAAGCATTCCAACTTAACTCCAATAACAATTTTGGATGTAGAAGACCAAAATATATAAACTAAGGAAAAAAAATTAAAATCTCTTATTTATAAGCTATAACATTCTATGTAGTTGCACACACATGCAATTACATTAAACTATAATAACTTGAGCAAAAACCAGAATAAGCATATATAGTTGAATTCCAACAAAAAACCAACACCTTTTATAATGACAAAATCCAGTTGCCTTTATGGTTGAGTATTTGGTATACTTAATTATATCTAAAAATAATAAAATCTCTAAATCAATAAAATAAAAAGCTATCAAGACTGACTATGATACTTGAATCTCTCCTTGAATTATTGACATATGTACGACAAAGATATATATATATATATATATATATATATATATATATATATATATATATATATAATATAGTACAAGTAGTGGTTATTGGTTTATTCACCTTTATTTCACAAATACAGTATAGTTTTTATAAAATATTGCAGAAATAGTACGTATTATTATTTATATTAATTAAATGTACCATACATCTACTTGCACCATATAAGCAAAAAGGGCCCAGAAACCCTACGGGAAGACATGATTTGCCCATATGATATATATCATGACAAGACCTTTCCCATTATGTATATATATTTATATTATATAGTGGGTTTGGTCTTATTTGGTTGTTTCTTCAACCACATTTAACCTCTAAATTATTTTTATTTAATATATATATATATATATATATATATATATATATATATATATATATATGTGTGTGTGTGTTATAGTGAATTTATACTTTTTTATTTGTTTATATAAACATGCATGTCTACTAATTTATTTATTTTTGTTCATTGTATATTTTCTTTAATATATTTATATCTCAACCATTTAACTTCCAAATTACTTTTCATCAATTCATGCTAAATAGTTTTAATTCTTTTTAGCATTATTTTAAGAGTAAAAGTTTTCCACAACTAACTATGAGCCTCCATACTATTAGTTTATTTTATAGTATATCACGTATTATGACCTCATTCATTGGTTCAATTAATGAACATAAAGAGAAAAAAGATTATATAGATTTTTAGGAACAAAATGGTAGGTCTAATATTTATTTATCATAAGAAAAAAAAATTATAGCATTATAATCCACATAAATAAATAAATAAATTTTTATGATTAAAGAGATAATTTCACGTTATAAATAACATCTAGCAAAATGAAACATCTCATATGATATTCTCATGATCAAAAAATTATTAAAAACTTCAATATTTAAAAAAAAAAAGCTATCAAAGCAATGAATTTCATCGTTACTACATAATTATTTTATATGATTTCGTACTTAAACCACTTTATATGTATCATGAGATATCTAAGATCATATATTATAAAAACGATTTATAATGATCCTATAATAAAATGACGTCATAAATTTCTTGAATATTATTTTTTCCCTTTCAAAACCTCCAGAATAAGATTGATTTAATCCATCACAAAGATGCATGTGTGAATATAAGAATCGTAGTTTGAAGAACAAAATTGGGCCAATAACAAACACAACCCGACCTATGAAAATTTGGGCCCACTATTTTTGTCCAATCCTATTTGGGTTAACTTCATTATATTACGTAATCTTATATATATTATAGGAGTAGCACTCATTGTCACGTGTCACGCAAAAAATTACTAACTGTCACGTGTCATTTCAGTATTTAACCTGCCTCTAAAAATTTTAATTAAGTTTATTTTATCTTATATATTTTGTTGATTATTAAAAAGAAATTAATGCTAACAAACAATGAAGATTTTGAACAACTAGATTATCGGTATGCAAATCTTAAATTTTAAAAATCTTATATATTTGATTTTGATTAAAAAAAAATTGAGTCAACCAATTGCATAAAATTATTTGCATTTGATTTCTTTTTTACTTTAAGAAAAGTATAACGACAATTTTGAATTTCTAATTTATAATTCCTTATCCATAAATCATACTTACCTAATTAATTTAAACAATATCTGAATATTTAACAAATTCTTTTTTTTGTTTATAAAGAAATTATTTTCTACTCTTATAGTCACACTATTTCATCAAGATGGGTTACTAAATGAGTATTATTTACTTGAATATTTTATTATTTTGTTGTCTTAAAATTGAGTCAACCAATTGGACCAATTATATAACTAATAAAGTTAATCACAATAAGAACTTAGTTGATTTCCAAATATTACTATATGTATATAGACCCGAAATATTACTTAGAAATTAATAAATCATATTACAAAATAAATTTCCTATATACACTATTTAATTTGGTTACAATATTAATTCATATATATATATATATATATATATTCAAATGTATATATAATTATTATAAAATAATATCTAACTATTTTATGTTAAGATAATATAATATTTTATGCATAAAAACTCAATGAAATATATTAAAAAGATAAATTTATCGAATTCCGTGCAAGACACGGATAATATACCATTATGAATATTATTGTTGATTTGTTATGGTAAAGTAATATGGAAGGTAAATGAAACTATAATATTACATTTTAATGGCATGGTTTACCATGTTTTCTAAAGAAACAAGCATGTCTCTTCATTTAAAATATTTTCAAATTGTGATCAATCAGTATGGTGCATTTGTTATAAATTTCACTTTACCGTTTCATTTATTTATAAAAAAAACACACACACAATCATCAAATTTTAAATTTTAATGCAAAACCTAAACCCTAATTCCGAAAATAAATTAAAGATCGAGAGAGATTTAACGATAAATTTGCATCACACTAAAAATAAAAATCACATAATAACTTTTACAATAATTCCAAAATAAGATATAAAAATCAATACTCACTTGATCCTCAAATTAATTGAATTTTAGAGTTTGGTTCAACGTTCGAGGTTTCAAAATATCATCTACGTTTTTCAAGTATAATTTTTAAAAAAACAATAAAAAATATAGCTTGAAGATTCGAGTTCGAATCCTCCTGGCGGTATGTATGGAAATATTGATATTGGGAGGGTATCCCAGCAATGGGTCACGATTTTCTACCCGATCCGGACGTAGAGCGGCTAAACCAATCGAACCGGGTGGTCTCCGAATTTACAATTACCAAAAAAAAAAAAGAAGAATTTTAGATGTTAATGTTGTTGATCACAATATGTGTTTTGTCATCTCATCTTGGTCCTAAGTGTAATTAACATTAGTTTATGCCTAACGTCATTCTTAGTTAAAATTTTTAATTTACGGTCAATCAAACTTCGTTTTTTTTAGTTAAACATGAATGTTATCACGCGACAAATTTACATATTTGATTTGATTTGATATGAATATCACAAATAGCAAGTGATATGTACATGTTTATGCGTTATTTGGGTAGATAGTGTAAATAGTATGCACAAAAAATGTGTAGAATAAAAAGAATTAGTAAATGTTAAAGGTGTGAAGAATATTTATGAGAGTTGGATATTTGCACGTTTGGGTTAGCCCTAAAAAGAAAGAACAATACGAGTTTGAATTGGTAGACCGTAGGTATGTATAGTTAATGGTTACATCCACATGCACAGGAACCACTCATATTTATACAAGTAGGTGCAACTCACGTGCTAATCTAATAATTCACGCTTGCTTTCGTAACTAGATCCTCCATTAGTCAACTTTTCCGTACATTATGACGTCACCCTCTTCCAATTGGCCCACGTCATTTTTTTGTTGTTTTATTGGTTTAATTCCTAAATCACGAAATTGGTGAAGCTAACTTGCAAAGTAATAACTAGTTTATTCCTGTGCTTTGGGTGTATTTTATTTAATATAAAAAATATAAATTTTTTTTGTTAAAATAATATTTTGGTTAATTGTTTAGTATTATTTTTCTAAATTAAGGAAGCTCTCTTTAATACAAATTTTCAAATGTCAAAATATGACCGACGGGTGATAGCAAAATACATTAAAATATGGCCGAATTAAAAAAAAAAAAAAGTTGTGGATTACAAATGATTTTAAAGATAGTTAGGAGAAGAATAAAAATATTATAATAAAAGTTACGTATTTGACTTTGTTAGACTAAATCAAATAAATATTTGTAGGTCAATAATTTTTAAAAATTATATGGACATTGACCTTTATCAACAACTCAAAAAATTTAAGTCAACAACCCACATAATCGTAGGTCAACGACCCACATAACAAATATTAATTCGATATGAATAATATTTATACTTGAACTTAGTCAAAAAGCCTAAAATGTATAATTTGTTTAATCTTCAAACCCTCATTATACAAGCTTTCAAATTGTCGGTCTTATCTGATAACCGATGTGGGATAGCAATATAAGAAAATATGGCCGAATTAAAAAAAAAAGTTATGCATAATAAGTGAATTTATAAATAATTCTGAAAAGAAGAAAAAAAAATTGTATAAAAAATATACGTATTTGACTTTGTTTAATGGCATAACAAAGTCAAATACATATTTGTAGGTCAACAATTTTTAAAATTATATAGATAATTACCCATATAACATTATGTCAACTTCTCACATATTAGTAGGTCAACGACCCACATAAGTTAGATCAACAATCCCGTAACGGATATTAATCTGATATAAATAATAATTATACTTGAACTTAGCCAAAAGACCAAAAAAATATATGATTGTTTAATCTTCGAGCACTGTATTTATACAAGTTCTCAAACTATCACCCTTACGTGATAAATGACGTGGAATAACAAAAAAAAATAAAAAAAATCTCGTTTAAAAAATAAAACTCAAGTGCACAATTACGTAAAAGATTATATATGTGTAAGTATATATATTACGGAAAAATGATTATTTGATTTTGTTAAACCAAAGAAAATTTAAATTAAATTGTTACAAAATCAATTAAATAATTTTAAAAAAAAAATTATGTCGTTAATTGTGAGAGATCTATTTCGAAATACTGCTTTCACAATGCCTGTCGCATCTAGATTATATAGATATAAATTTATTCTCAAAATTTAGAAAAACATGTTGGATGATCCAATGATTTATAATTTCATTTTAATAATCTCGGTTTTTTACATAAAGTTTCAAAATGTATGAAATTATTCCGAATTGCATATAAATAGTTATTGATCGGACGACACATTGAGAGAGCACGAAACTACGTTTCGAGTGAGAAAGGTCAGTAATTGATAAACCTACGCAAGCCCAAGATAACAATGTATTTGTGGAGCTAGAACCCATACTCATTATGTGGGTAGACACACAGAAATTATTAGGGTTTTTATTTTTATTTTTTTTGTGTGTAAGGGTTTATTTGATATTGTTTTGAGGAAATTAGGAATGAAAATGAGTGTAAATAGTTTATTAAATGTGTAGTTTTAAAGGACTAGAGTGAGAATGAAATGGATACATTAGTGTTTTCAATTAAAGCTTATTACTAAATTTGATTACCATATAAAAATATAAACTATTTGAATAATATACTAATCACTTTCTACATATAATCAACTCGAAATATCGTTTAGAGCACTAATAAACTCAATGGTGAAACATTTTATGCGAGGAGGTGTGAAACAAGTCCATAAACTAATACATACACTAATATAATATGGGTTGTTTGGTTAGTAATTCGAATTGAAAACGAAAAGATAGCTAAGAAGAGAATAATATTAACGTTTGATAAGAAAAAATCATTTACGTCGAATATAAAGTATACCGTAAACCAAATCT
>NCTC01003747.1:0-2500 GCA_002319775.1 Fagopyrum tataricum | reverse complement strand
CCCGACGCTGGCCTTGTCATGCCCGACGCTGCCCGACGCTGGCCTTGTCATGGCCGAGAGTGGCCGACGCTGACCTTGTCATGGCCTTGTCATGGCCGACGCTGGCCTTGTCATGGCCGAGACTGCCCGACGCTGGCCTTGTCATGGCCGAGACTGCCCGACGCTGGCCTTGTCATGGCCGACGCTGACCTTGTCATGGCCTTGTCATGCCCGACGCTGGCCTTGTCATGGCCGAGACTGCCCGACGCTGGCCTTGTCATGGCCGAGACTGCCCGACGCTGGCCTTGTCATGGCCGAGAGTGGCCGACGCTGACCTTGTCATGGCCTTGTCATGCCCGACGCTGGCCTTGTCATGGCCGAGACTGCCCGACGCTGGCCTTGTCATGCCCGACGCTGGCCTTGTCATGGCCGAGAATGCCCGACGGTGACCCTGTCATGGCCGACGGTGACCTTGTCATGGCCTTGTCATGCCCGACGCTGGCCTTGTCATGGCCGAGAATGCCCGACGCTGGCCTTGTCATGGCCGAGACTGCCCGACGCTGGCCTTGTCATGGCCTTGTCATGGCCTTGTCATGGCCTTGTCATGCCCGACGCTGGCCTTGTCATGGCCGAGAATACCCGACGCTGGCCTTGTCATGGCCGAGAGCGGCCGACGCTGACCTTGTCATGGCCTTGTCATGCCCGACGCTGGCCTTGTCATGGCCGAGAGTGGCCGACGCTGACCTTGTCATGGCCTTGTCATGCCCGACGCTGGCCTTGTCATGGCCGAGACTGCCCGACGCTGGCCTTGTCATGCCCGACGCTGGCCTTGTCATGCCCGACGCTGGCCTTGTCATGGCCTTGTCATGCCCGACGCTGGCGCTGGCCTTGTCATGGCCGAGACTGCCCGACGCTGGCCTTGTCATGCCCGACGCTGGCCTTGTCATGGCCGAGAATGCCCGACGGTGACCCTGTCATGGCCGACGGTGACCTTGTCATGGCCTTGTCATGCCCGACGCTGGCCTTGTCATGGCCGAGAATGCCCGACGCTGGCCTTGTCATGGCCGAGACTGCCCGACGCTGGCCTTGTCATGGCCTTGTCATGGCCTTGTCATGGCCTTGTCATGCCCGACGCTGGCCTTGTCATGGCCGAGAATACCCGACGCTGGCCTTGTCATGGCCGAGAGCGGCCGACGCTGACCTTGTCATGGCCTTGTCATGCCCGACGCTGGCCTTGTCATGGCCGAGAGTGGCCGACGCTGACCTTGTCATGGCCTTGTCATGCCCGACGCTGGCCTTGTCATGGCCGAGACTGCCCGACGCTGGCCTTGTCATGCCCGACGCTGGCCTTGTCATGCCCGACGCTGGCCTTGTCATGGCCTTGTCATGCCCGACGCTGGCCTTGTCATGGCCGAGATGCCGACGCTGGCCTTGTCATGGCCTTGTCATGCCCGACGCTGGCCTTGTCATGGCCGAGATGGCCTTGTCATGGCCGACGCTGGCCTTGTCATGGCCGAGAATGCCCGACGCTGGCCTTGTCATGGCCGACGCCGACGCTGGCCTTGTCATGGCCGAGAATGCCCGACGCTGGCCTTGTCATGGCCGAGACTGCCCGACGCTGGCCTTGTCATGGCCTTGTCATGCCCGACGCTGGCCTTGTCATGGCCGAGAATGCCCGACGCTGGCCTTGTCATGGCCGAGACTGCCCGACGCTGGCCTTGTCATGGCCGAGACTGCCCGACGCTGGCCTTGTCATGGCCTTGTCATGCCCGACGCTGGCCTTGTCATGGCCGAGAATGCCCCGACGCTGGCCTTGTCATGGCCGAGATGCCGCGCCTTGTCATGCCCGACGCTGGCCTTGTCATGGCCTTGTCATGCCCGACGCTGGCCTTGTCATGGCCGAGAGTGGCCGACGCTGACCTTGTCATGGCCTTGTCATGCCCGACGCTGGCCTTGTCATGGGATGCCCGACGCTGGCCTTGTCATGGCCGACGCTGGCCGTCATGGCCTGTCATGCCCGACGCTGGCCTTGTCATGGCCGACGCTGGCCTTGTCATGGCCCGACGCTGGCCTTGTCATGGCCGAGATGCCCGACGCTGGCCTTGTCATGCCCGACGCTGGCCTTGTCATGGCCGAGATGCCCGACGCTGGCCTTGTCATGGCCGACGCTGGCCTTGTCATGGCCGAGATGCCCGACGCTGGCCTTGTCATGGCCGGGTCATGCCCGACGCTGGCCTTGTCATGGCCGAGACTGCCCGACGCTGGCCTTGTCATGGCCGAGAATGCCCGACGCTGGCCTTGTCATGGCCGACGCTGGCCTTGTCATGCCGACGCTGGCCTTGTCATGGCCGAGCTGCCGACGCTGGCCTTGTCATGGCCGAGATGCCCGACGCTGGCCTTGTCATGGCCGAGATGCCCGACGCTGGCCTTGTCATGGCCGAGACTGCCGACGCTGGCCTTGTCATGGCCGATGCCGCGCTGGCCTTGTCATGGCCGCCGACGCTGGCCTTGTCATGGCCTA
>NCTC01003746.1:0-10117 GCA_002319775.1 Fagopyrum tataricum | reverse complement strand
AGGATATATCGCGGCATCGGCTACCACATTCTCTTTTCCTTTCTTATGCCGAATGACATAAGGAAAGGTTTCTAAAAAATTCTACCCAACTTGCATGCGCCGACTCAAATTAGTTTGACTCTTGAGATACGAAAGAGCCTGCATGATCCGAATGAATCACGAACTCCTTCGGCCACAAGTAGTGTTGCCATGTCTTTAGACAACGAACTAAAGCATATAGTTCCTTGTCATAGGTTGGATAGTTGAGTGGTGGACCGGAAAGCTTTTCGCTAAAGTAAACAATGGGCCGATTCTCTTGGAGAAGAACCCCCCAATGCCAACATTAGATGCATCACACTCCACCTCGAAGGTTTTCGAGAAATTTGGGAGTTGGAGTAGTGGTGCATTGCAAAGTCGGTCTTTGAGCGCATCAAACGCTCGAGCATGGGTATCACGCCACTCAAACGTGACACCCTTAGTAGTGAGCTCATGAAGCGGTGCCGCTACCGAGCTAAAGTCTTTGACAAAGCGTCGGTAGAAGCCCGCTAAGCCGAGAAAGGCTCGAACCATGGTGACCGTACTAGGTGTAGGCCACTCCCGAATAGCGCGAACTTTGGATTCGTCTACTCGGAGTCCGTCCTTAGACACGACATAGCCAAGAAATATAGTTGTGTCGGAACAAAAGACACATTTTTCAATATTGACGAATAATTGTTCTTGTCTAAGGCACTCGAGCACTTGGCGAAGGTGCCCGATGTGCTCATCCAAAGACTTACTAAAAATTAAAATATCGTCAAAATAAACAACTACGAAATTACCCAAAAACCGGCGAAGGACATGGTTCATGAGGCGCATGAACGTTGATGGGGCGTTGGAGAGTCCAAACGGCATGACAAGCCACTCATATAAACCGTACTTTGTCTTGAAAGCCGTTTTCCACTCGTCACCCTCGGCCATCCGGATTTGGTGATACCTGCTCCGGAGATCAATCTTTGAGAACACGGTGGCGCCGTGTAGTTCATCCAACATGTCGTCGAGGCGCGGGATCGGATGCCGGTACTTGACGGTTATTTGGTTGATGGCTCGGCAATCGACACACATCCTCCAAGACCCGTCCTTCTTGGGCACCAAAATGACCGGCACGGCACATGGTGAAAGTGACTCACGAACATATCCCCGGTCTAGGAGCTCTTGGACTTGACGTTGTAGCTCCTTAGTTTCTTCCGGACTTGCACGGTAAGCGGCACGGTTGGGTAAAGACGCGCCGGGCACCAAATCGATTTGGTGCTCAATTCCACGGATCGGTGGCAAGCCGGGTGGTAGTTCATCGGTCAAGACGTCCTGAAAATCAGACAACAAAGTAGACACCTCGTGCGGCATATTACTAAAGGTCATTGGAAGTAGATAAGCAAAAAGGAACAAGTAAGAAGCATGGCAAACTTGCCTTCCTTGACCGGTGTCACATCATGTTTCCGGGCGAAAAGTACCCTCGGCTCACACCGGCCTTTGATTATTGGTTCCGGAGATGGTAAAGTTGCATTCGCTGGGACGATGCTTCCTTTACTACCTCTAGACTCAATAGCACGGTTACTAGAGGCGGTGTTCCGGGATCCGGAAGTACTAGCACCCACAACATCGGAAGGACTCCTAGGAGGGTCCGATGTTGCCGGCGTAGTGGTCTCATCAATGGTTTGTTGCCTCTTCCATTCCGCATAATCAATTAAAAATTTCATGTGGAGTCATAGGCAACAATGTGACCCGTTTTCCATTATATTGGAACATGTATCTATTAAGATAACCATCATGGAATGTACGGCGATCGAATTGCCATGGTCGTCCTAATAATACATGTGTGGCGTCCATCTTGATAACATCACAAAGGATCTTATCAACATAGCCGCCTATGGAAAACGTCACCCAAGCTTGTCATGTGACGATGTCACACGCCTTATCGGAAATCAATTGGATTCCATAAGGTGTTGGGTGGGGGGTTGTAGGCAACTTAAAGTGTTTTACCACTTTTTCGTTGATAATATTACAACAAGAACCCCCATCAACTATGAGAGAGAGACTAGTGTTATTGACCAAACAACGAGAGTGAAAGAGATTCTCATGTTGGTCAATAGGGACAAATTCCTTAACGGCTAAAATTCTACGAGATACAAGGGCGAACTTACCGGGTTGTGCCGGGCCGCAAGCCATTTGTTCGTCGCATGGTTCCATGCCGTAGTAGGGGTCGGCGTCTTGGTCATCCTCTATGATGATATCGCCGTCTTCTTCATCTTCCTCATCTTCATATGAGGGATTGGCAAACAACACACGCTTTGTGTTCGGGCAATCACGTTGGACGTGACCGAATCATCTACATTTATAACACACGGGCTCTCTTGGCCGTGCCGCCGGTGGAGGTCCTTGAGGGGTGCGGGCGGGAGGCACTTGTGCCGGGACATTGGGACCACGTTATGGTGCCCTCTCGGTATCCGCTTGTCGGGTGGATTGGACCATCCGTTGGGCTCCTTTGGTGGCGCCGGACTCTTGATAACTAGATACATCTCGAGCACGGGTGTTAGTAGAATAAGCGTATTGATTTGGGGAGGAGTTATACCTTGAGTATTTTGGAGTCTCTTGTTGTTGCTTGTGAAGCTTCATGGCCGCATGACACAAAGCTCCCAAGTCCCTATATGGAACGATCTCAAGGGGTCGTCGGATTGATGGATTGAGGCCACTCATGAACTTGGTGCGTAAGGCGGAGGGCGAGGCCGAGATGCCGGCCTTCATATGCATGTCCTCGAGCTTGGCCAAGTAGGCCACCGGAGTGAGTTTGCCTTGTTGGAGCTCGGCAATTTGCATCCGCATATCATTTTTGAAGTCGTCGGGGACATACTTCTTTGTCATGACGTAGATCAGTTGATCAAACGTCGCAACCGGTTCCCTTCCTCGGTTTTCACGGACGTGTTCATACCGGTTCCACCAAGATTTTGCATCGCCTTCAAAGTACAAGGTTGCCGCTTCGATCTTCTCGTACTCCTCATAGTGGCAATGCTTCAAAGCCCTTTTCATGTCCTGTGCCCAATCAAGAAACACACAAGGATCATATTCCCCATAAATATTGGAAATTTAACTTTACCTTCCCTACGAGCTTTGTAGGGATCCGGCGGGGCGGTGGCATATCATCATGATGGGCTCGTTGATGTGCATGCCTTGGTGGGTTAGGAGGAGGCAACCATTATTCTCCTCAGTCTTGGTTCTCAAATGGATCTCGGACGGGTGGGTGCCATGGACGGACATGAGCCACCCGTTCCAAGTTGGCTTCATCGTCGGAGAACTCATCAAAATCGTCCCTCTCGTCATACTCATCATAGTCGCGGTATGATGAACGCCGGCTACGTCGTTGGTGGCGTTGCTCATATCGATCATTACCGGAACGTCGAGGATGACGATCTTGTTGATTGGTGTGCCGATATTCTTCCTGTATGGGACGGTTAGTATTATGTGCATTAGATAAAGGTGGGGGCGATCCGTACCGTTTACGATTGCGCTCGAAGCGCTTGTTCCGATCCATTGTATCTACATAAAGTAGATCATCCGGAGTCGGGCCATTATTGTTCTCGGTCTCATTGAGGTGGTGTCTGCCGTCTTGTTGAGTTTGGCTTTCGATGACTGAGGCAAGCCTAAGACCTTGAGATGGGTCGGTTCCCAAAAAACCTTTGCCCTTCCGACGAGCGTCGGACGTGGATGTCTCGACCATGGTGTCAATTGGATTTGGGGCGGGGCGTGGAGTGGTCGTAAGGGCCAAAAGTTGTGCCCTCATCTCCTCCATTTGTTGCTTTAGACTAACAACTTCCTCGGATAAGGAGGCATTTTCTCGTTCACGAGCATCCTGTGAGTTTTCTATATCCACATTAGTCATGATTCCAAATGAATACAAACAAATGCAAGCAATCAAATGAGCAAGGTGATGAATTAAGTCAACGTTACCCAAGTTCAAGTGCGTTAAGGTTCTACTTTTGGGAAGGCCGTTTGGGGGTTAAGCAAGGTAGGCAAATCCAACAAAATTTGAACCAATTCACACAAATAAACAAGTGATATTTTGCACGTATGTAAGAAAATGGAGAGACAGAAGATGGACGGATTGTTCACTCGGCAAGCTTTGCTTGCTTTCGGTCTTTGACCGTTTTGTAAAATCCGATTTTTTGGATGGACCGGTTTGTCGGACATCTTTTCACTTTGTATTTTTTTTTTTTTGAACTTTGCAACTTTTTTGATGCAAGAGATGAAACACTTTGGAAACAAATCCGCTTTGTTGAAGAGTTTTGATTTTTGATTTTGTTTGAATATCAAAATGCAAGATATCCGAATTTGTTAACAAAAAAATCCCAAGAAATTTGGTAAAATCGATTAACAAACTTGTCGGATTGGGTCGGTTGAAGAACAAATTGTTTTTGATAGATGGTTTGATGGCAAACCAACTATCTCCTAAATTTGTTTGGTGAGAAAAAAGAAAAAAAAAATTCCAAGAAAACTTCGAAGAACACGAAGAACAAGTTGAAGATCTTCAAGAAGGGAAGAACAACAAAGGCAAAGAAGGATAAAAATATAACGCACAAAAACAAGAGTAAAGAGAACTTAGCTTCGGTCCCTTTGCTCTGATGTCAATTTGATGCGTCCTTGGAATCGTTGAAGGACGAACGCCGGATGTAGACCAAGCTAGAGTTTCGACTACTCGTTGTTGATGTGCAATTGAGAACTTTGATAGAAGTTTGGTAGGGCGGAAGCGATTGAGATGGATGCGGAAGCGTAGGTTTGATTCGATCTAGAGAGATCGAGCAAACGTTGTAGTGGATTTGAGAGTTTGATTCTTTAGAAGAATCCTCGAATGTGTGTTCTTGGATCTAAGACTTGATGCAAGGAAGAACTTTGAGGGGATGGAAGAGGAAGTGATGCCCAAATCAAGAAAGAGGATTTTCCTTCAAATAACTTGATTAATATTGAACATGATTTACAAGTGAAGCCAAGCAATCCCTTATATAGTGGGTGAAGGCTACACCAAAAGTCGGAAATTGAATGACGGAAATAAAGGCGAGAAATAAAGTCGGGGCAACTCCCGAAACCAAAGGTCTAGACTATCAATGGCGGAAATTAACTCACGGAATTAAGTTCCGGAATTAATGTTCCGAAAATTAAAGTCTATTATTATTTAAAATGCAAAATATAATAATAATAATATTTGCTAGCTTGATGACGTGGCGCCGGAAGCCTATGCCATGGTGGAGTGGTGACATGGCATGCCACTAACGGGTCCAGGTGATGTGACGGTGCGTCGGATGATTGAGCCGGTAGCTTGGGCGATGGCTTTGGCTCGGGAACGAGTGATCGGTCCATCGGAGCGAACCCGCAAAGCATCGTCTTCTTCATCCGCGGTCATAGTGGTCAAGGGCGCATCAATATGTTCATGGGTCATATGTATGTCTTTGCATGCTTGTTTTCTGTCTTCACGATAATGTGTATGCACAACTATGCTTCCTTACTCAACAGAATCATCCTAGCTGCATTTTACTTTGCTGTGTGCTTCCAAAAGTTTTTAATTTACAATTTAACTGGTAGCTAGAGGAAACAAAATGTATTCGCCTATTCTAGTTAGGAGCATTTTGCATGTCTCAGTTTTCTGAGATCAAATTATTAAAATTTTAAAAGGGGAAAAATAAAGGAAGTGATTTTGTAGCAGCGTTGCAGCAATTGGATTTATTTAAGATTACAATGTTCTACTGTTTAGTAATCTCTAAGAAACTCTGAATAGATGTCAGGTTGTCAGTTGCCAATAAAATAAAAAATTGATGCCTTTGCCTCATTTTTCGTGGGAAGTTTTACTCATTAACTTGATGTTTGGAAATGATTTATCCCTAAAAAATTGACGCCTTGCCTCATGTCACTTGAGAAGTTAAAGTCATTTACCTAATCTATGGAAATGATCTATCTAAAAAAGATAGATGTCACGCCACTTGTCCATTGAGATATTTCAGTCATTTACTAGATTTTCAACAATGATCTTTCTTAATAAAGATGGAAATTGTTGCCTTCCTTGTCATATGTCCCTTGAGAAATTTCACTCAGTTTTGATATATGAAAATGATATTCTGAAAAACAGACAGTTGCCTTGTCTACCTGATATTTAAAAGCAATAAATGAAATCAGACGGATGCCTAGTCTCACGCTCCTTGAGAAGTTTTAGTCATTTACTTATATTTGGAAATAATTTATCTATAAAAAAACGATGCCTTGCCTCAAACATCACGTCCCTTGAGAAGTTTTTGTCATTTTACTTTGTATTTGAAAATGATCTCTACTAAAAAGACAGACGCCTCGCCTCATGTCCCTTAAGAATGTAATGTCATTTATTTGATATTTGAAAATGATCTCTTTGTAAAATATGGTAATTTTGCCTCAGTTGAGAAGGTTTAACCAATTCCTGATATTTGATGATGAAATTTCTGTAAAATATATTTGGATATGATTTATCTGTAAAAGATTGATGCCTTGCTTGCCTCTTGTCCCTTGAAAGTTTTTAGTCAATTCCTGATATGTGAAAATGAAATTTCTGGGGAAAAAAAAGCCGGATGCCTTGTCTCACCCCCCTTGAGAAGCTTTACTCATTATCCTGATTTTGGAAAATGATCCATCTAAAAAAAGATATTTGAAATTTGAAAATGTTTTTTTTCTGAAAAACAAAACCCGGTTACCTTGTCACCTACTGATGTTTGGAAATGAATTATGTGTGAAAGATTGATGCCTTGCCTGTGTCATGTCCCTTGAGAAATTTTAATTGATTCCTGATATTTGAAAGCGGAAAAAGGCAGATCCATCTAAAAAAGATAGATGCCTTGTCTCATGCCCCTTGATGTTTTAGTCAGTTACCTGATTTTCGAAAATAATGTCTGAAAAAGATGAAAATTATTGCCTCAGTTTCCTTGAGAAGTTGACTGCCTTGCCGCATGTCCCTTGAGAAGTGTAAGTTACTTACTGATATTTGAAATTGATTTATCTAGAAAAGATTGACGCTGCCTCATGTCCCTTGATAAACTTTAGTGAAGTTTTGATATTTGAAAGTGATTTTTACCCGAAAAAGAAGGAAGTTGTTGCCTCTCTCCGTTGAGAAGCTAAATAGTTTACCATATATTTGAAAGCGATGTCTGAAATTGGATGGGATGCCTTGTCTCGTGGCCCTTGAGATGTTTTAGTCATTTAACGAATTTTTGAAAATGATTAGTTTGAAATTGTTGCCTCACTTCCCCTGAGAAGTTGATAATTTACATGATACTTGAAAGTACTTTCTGAAAAAAGATGGCTGCCTTGCCGCATATCGCTTGAGAAGTGATTTATGTTTAAAAGTTTGATGCCTCATGTCCCTTGAGAAGTGATTTATCTATAAAAGATCGACGCCTCATGCCCCTTAAGAAAGTTTAGTAGATTTTTAATTTTGAAAGTGATTTTTCTAAAAAAGAATGAAGTTGTTGCCTTACTTACCTTGAGAAACTAAAAATTTACCTGAAATTTGGAAACGATGTTTGAAATAGGATGGATGCCTTGTTTCATGCCCCTTGAGATATTCTAGCCATTTACCTGATTTCGAAAGTGTTCTGTCTGATATTTGAAAGCGGAAAAAGGCAGATCCATCTAAAAAGATAGATGCCTTGTCTCATGCCCCTTGAAATGTTTTAGTCAGTTACCTGATTTTCGAAAATAGTTTGTCTGAAAAAGATGGAAATTGTTGCCTCACTTTCCTTGAGAAGTTGACTGCCTTGCCGCATGTCCCTTGAGAAGTTTAAGTTACTTACTGATATTTGAAATTGATTTATCTATAAAAGATTGATGCTGCCTCATGTCCCTTGAGAAACTTTAGTGAAGTTTTGATATTTGAAAGTGATTTTTCCGAAAAAGAAGGAAGTTGTTGCCTCACTCCTTTGAGAAGCTAAATAGTTTACCTTGTATTTGAAAGCGATATCTGAAATTTGTATGGGATGCCTTGTCTCGTGGCCCTTGAGATGTTTTAATCATTTACCGAATTTTTGAAAATGATTAGTTTGAAATTGTTGCCTCACTTCCCTTGAGAAGTTGATAATTTACACGATACTTGAAAGTACTGTCTGAAAAAAGATGGCTGCCTTACCGCATGTCCCTTGAGAAGTGATTTATCTATAAAAGATTGATGCCTCATGTCCCTTGAGAAGCTAAAAATTTACCTGATATTTGGAAGCGATGTTTGAAATAGGATGGATGCCTTGTTTCATGTCCCTTGAGATATTCTATCCATTTACTTGATTTCGAAAGTGTTCTGTGTGAAAAAATGGAAATTGTTGCACCACTTCCCTTGAGAAGTGGATAATTTACCTTATATTTGAACGCAATATGTCAAAGGATGGTTACCTTGCTGCATGTCCCTTGTCATGTTTAAGTTATTGACATTTGGAAATGATTTATCTATAAAAGATTGATGCGGCCTCATGTCCCTTGAAAAACTTTATTCGATTTCTGATATTTGAAAGTGATTTACCTGAAAAAGAGAGGATTGTTTAGAAATACTTTTCCACTTCAAAGTTCTGCCTCAATCTTTTTGCTACTTGAGGACCCTTTTCCAGTTCATTTTCTCCATTTGATGTGTAGCCAAACATGGACTGAGTTGATCAGCATTTTGTTTCTAAGATATCTTACAGAAAGGAAATAACGACCCTGTAGATTTGCTCATTTTTGATACTAAACGATTGGTCAAATTTCTGCCTCAATCTTTTTACTACTCGGGTTGGGTAATTTGTACACTAATTGAGAGTTGATGAGTAAAGGGGAACAAACTTTTTCGACTCTCCTGCTTTTTGAGCATCACATCTGCCTTGTAAAATTTTTCCGGTTATGTTAATATTCCAGCAAGTCTGTGGTCATTCTTGCTTTTTATCTCACGATGATGTGTATTCACAATTATGCTTCCTTACTTAACCGAAGCATTTAAATAAGTTTAGTAATCTATAAGAAACTCTAAAGAGGTGTCAGAATGTCAGATGCCAACCAAGTGAAGGGGAAATGCTAAATATTTCAGACAGTCAACAAGAAGATGTTTTCCACTAATTGGGTATACTCTTGCTCGGATGATACTAAGTATGTGATTTGGTGGGAATTAAGATGAAATGGTGGGTCAATGAGAGGCCTATCTTGTGACAAATCTGCAATTATATAATGAGTATCAAGTATAATAACTCATGCTTCCCTCTTTGTTGTTCTGATGCAAGTTAAAGCAGCACAAGCAATTCTTTGTTTTCCCTGAATACAGACCTTCACATGTCCCAGTCTAACGCAAGTATATTTTAGAATTGTTTTGTGTGGAGTCCATAGCTGTTTATTTAGATAGACAAGTTTATATTGCTGTCCCTTGTAAGTTGCTAGCAAGAGATGAACTTCAACCTAGTGGTTGGACTTGGTCTGATGTCCCTTGTAGCTGCTAGTAAGTCGAACTTGTCTTGACAAGTTTCTATTCTTTTTTTGTGGTTCCGGACTTGGTTTGATGTTCTCTTGTCTTATTTCTAACATTGCTATAAAAAAAGGTTGTTCTGGTGAGATAGAAAAAAAATGGTTGTATGACCCAAAGTCCTGTTTTCAAAATTTGAAAAAACAGGTAAGAGCCAGTATGATTTTGTGTACATAGCCAACTCAGTTTAGGTAATACTAACAAAGATTATTACCTCTGATGGCTCAAACCAAACATCTGGCTCAAGAGTCTTCCATGACAAGAACATGCATTCAGATTATACATACAGAGTTTAGGCTGGATTTTTTTTCTTGAAGGAATCAGTTGGTAGAAGTCCCATATCATTAAAGACAGTAGACGAAGAAAATTAAATTGATATTCTTCATTACTTACTGTCATAGCAAGCAAGAAAAAAGCACCACCTGCATTAACATGGTCAAACGAGCTCCATCATAAGTTATTGACCTGCTTGCTTCCCTTGGCCATGAAAAGCACCTATATGGGTACCACTGCATAATAGAGGATCCTTCTTTTTTGACTGTGTGCTGTATGCATATGAATATATGATAATGAGTAGGCTTGCACTGTTTGCTCTTTTGGCCAAAAAAGGATTCTTTTCTCTTTGCC
>NCTC01003745.1:0-23292 GCA_002319775.1 Fagopyrum tataricum | reverse complement strand
CTGCCCGGGAACGGCTTGTCTTGAAACGTCGTCGTTTGGATTCTCCCCCAATCTTCGTATTGGGGTGTTTGTGGACCCATATGGCCCACTCTTGGAGAAATTCCATTGACCATTGGCAGTTCCTGAGTAAAAAGACCCCCGCGTTTACACTCACCCAACTCTTCGTCTCATAGATTAAGTTTGACCACCCATGGACCACCAGGTTGTGGGTCCGGTATCTTTCTAAGGGAACCTTGAAATCCATATCTGTAAATGCTGCGTCTGAGTCGATCTACATGATCCACTCTGCTTCTGGGTGGACCAACATTGTTGATCGGATCGTTTGGATCTTTGCCCAGCATCCGCCCATTTTAGGGTTCAACACTGCGTTGTTGTTGAATATGCTGTACCTGTTCCACAACTAAATTTTATAGTAAATTGTGTTGATATTAATATGTATAATCTCCTAAAATTGTTGTATTATGTGATGTATATATACTAAGCATTTCAAGTCACGTGTCATTTATACATGTCATTTTCTTACAATTTATTTTTACTAATCTATCCGTTTCACAATATGGGTCCATATATAATTTTCACACATATTAAGAAACATTAATATAAAAATTAAAAGAAAAGAAAAAAAGAGATAATTATTACTCTTTGCACATATTAAGAACAAATATATAAAAAACAACAGAAATTAATAGGTATAGGTTTCAAATTAATAGGTATAAGTTTCATTTTCAGAGATAGTAAATGTATAATTTTTGTTTTAGAAAGTTTTGACATTAAATGAATATTCATCGACATTATTTTGAAAATTTTCTTTGAGTCTAGATGGACAAATATTGTGAAACAGTGTTTATGATTTGTTGTTTTTATTATATCTTTCATTCACAAATTTAGCTATTTTTAGCTTATAAATCAAGATGAAATAAAATATTTCTAGTCCCTAAAAATACAATAATATGTTTACCTTCTAAATACATTTTAATTTGATAAACAAATTGTTTCTCATGTATTCATTTCATAATATACTCGATTGGGTAGATTTTTTTTTCAAACTTAAATTTTAAATTACCAAAAATTACAATATAATAAATTATAATAAACCAAAAAATACTTTTAAATATAATTATTAGATAATATAATTATAGGAATCTATTTCAAGCTATATTTTTTTAAAAAAAATACTTATGCAAAGCACGAGAATTACACTAATTATATATTTAAAAAAAGAATAATACAACAAACATCAAAAAAAAAAAATGAAATTTTGGAAATTAATATAAATGTATGTGTTCTAGCATCTATATTGCAATTAGAATTTTTTTTGTATTTAAGATGATATGATCAATATTTAGTAACATTTTTTATGACTTTTATATTAAGAAAATAGTTTACGGGAATTGCACATGCATACCCGTGGCGCCGGCAATAATCCACCTTGTTCTTGAAGAACCGGAGCATGAGATGGTCCCCACTAGGGTGTGAGCATTCCGACGGTTGAGATCCGGTCACCACCATAATGCGCTCCTCTAATCCTACTACAAACGACGGGTGGTTTTTCAACCATTTTTTCCTCTTTTGATCCCAGTCCTTGATTGGATTCTCTATAGAGAACCCCGGGGTTGGGTCATCATAGAAAGTGGGACCCACCGGGTCACAACGTCGCTTCGAACCGGGACCTCCGTTCTTACAATTGACGGCGTTAATGGCTTCTGGGGTTCTCTCGACATTGGATCCAGAATTTAAATTTCGGCCCATTGGGCCGGAGTTGAATACAATCAAAATTCCCCAACAAACGATGATCGCGAGGAGCCCGCCTCCCAGGATGCGCATGGCCGTCGACGGAGATCAAACACAAAATCTTTGGATTTTCTCCTGCATCAGATGGATATAAGATTAATAATGAGGAAAAATCTATCTACATATAAGGATCAAGTAATAATCTTTGTAATTTGAATTCGAGAATAACGATGAAAACCTTGAAAATTGTCCCCGGAGAGGTGCTTCAATTGAAAAGAAAAGGGGACAGATCTATCAACAAAAAACTGAAAATGAGGACGTCTATTTGATATTTACCTGTTTCAATACATACATTCTCAAAATAATTTGAGAATGATTAATTAATATTTGATAATTTATAAACATTAATTTCTCTGGGAAAGAATATTCATGACCATATAGAATATTCAATACACATGCACTTATAAACAGCCGTTTTTATCACTTGGTGAATAATATTATTGTATTATTTATTGTAATTTTGTGTAAATTGTTATTTGTTGATGGATATGAACGGATAATGCAATAAAATCTTGTTTCTCTTGATATACACCAAAATTTTAAAATTTCTCTTAATTTATTTGCTCTTTATACTCATTGTTAATATATTACATTAAACATCATTATGAAATCATAATAAAATCAGAAAAATATATTTAAAACTAATTATGATCTCATTAAATTATAACTAGTAAATTTTATTATAAAAATATTTTTATATATTTTTTAATTAAAATAAAATATAAATGTAAATTTAAAGATATTTTTAATTTTTTGAAATAAAATAATTTTCAAATTTTTTAAGAGTCTACAAATATTAAATGATGCTAATATAGTGAGAACTATTTGCTCAATTCACCAAATAAATGATGCTAAACGGTTGTATGTAAATTAGACAAGTGATAAATCTAAGCATAAGTCATTCAAACATCAAGTGTCATATGGTATTTGTTATTCACAAGATGTGAGACAATTACGGTCACTACTAGGGTTCAGTTCGAGATAAACAAGCATCATATGGTGTTTGCTATTTGCAAGTATAAAACGAATTAATCTAGCATTGATTAACACTATACAAGCAAGTAATCAAACAAATCTCACATGGTGTGTGCTATTGGCATGCTTGAAATACAAACTCTAGAAAATATAGGCATCTAAATATTCATCACTAGAATATAGAATTACTTATGAGTCTCATCCATACTAGCAAACCAATTATCAATACATATATTCATGAATAAGAGTACACAAAATGCATGAGAGGAACAATATATACATAGTTTAGCATGCGACATTCAAATTATCTTAAACATGAATCTAATATTCAAATCGGTTTCTTCTCTCCTATATGTTCAATAAATGCTCTGATACTCACATAAATTATATGACATAATAACAAATCAGACAAATGACATGAATCTAGTATTCCAATCGGTTGCTTCCTTGCTTTCATTTGATGATAAGGTATTGATCTTCCTTGGGCCTTGATAGATTTGTCCTCTTTAAGCTCCTTTTAGGCCTAAAATCACCTAAACACAAGAGACAAAGGTAGTAGACATTCTTTGATGTAAATAAGCTCTAGCAAAGATATAAATGTCCAAACCCATGTAAAGCTACAAAAAAACACAAGAAAACAACTCTATAAAAAGATAGCATACAAACATGCTATTAAAATACCACATACTTAGACCTTTACTTGTCCCCAAGTAAACTTCTAAAAAAAAAAAAAAAAAAAAATTTTTGGAGCATGCTTCAATTTATTGGATCACATTTAACTTAATTCATTGTCATGACAAGACATTTAGACATGTATGAGAATAAAAAATATAAAAATCCACAAATAAGAAGATATGCTAAGAAATCAATTACAAAAACCTATGGTTAAGAATCCTAAGTTTCCCAACTTATTCATGTTACTTAGGGGTTTTATATAATGCTTGCATATGACTTGTATTGCTTCACCATATGATTAAAAAAACATAGCTAAAGGCTCAAGTACAATCAAGTATGATAGGGTCCTTTTAATTAATTTCTTCTTGAACTTGGCCTAACAAATAAAAACCATCATATTCATTTGACATGGTAATACATTCACTTGCATTCATACATTGATGTGCAATACTTTGGCGTCATTGGCATAAAAGAAAAATAAAATGAAAAATAAGCATTCATCACATTTAGCCAAGTGGATTGCCAAGTGACATTTTGAACTTTTGATGGTAGTATATTGTTGTTGAGAAGTTTTCCGTTATGACCAGACTGTTGAGGTCATATACGAGTGGACCGGGACTTATCGTTAGTTGGACTTCGTATCACTTCAGGTAAGTCTTATGCACTTACTTAGCTAACTCTTCTTTGTGTTAGCAGGTATTGCTATAGTGGTGTATGTTGAGTGACCTCTAATTATAACTTGATTATGACGACATTACCGTTTATTTGACGCAAGTGTATGAATAACGGGTCTTAGCATCACTGCCCAGATCTGCCATGAGACTGGGAGGTTCTCTGCGACTAGTCCGTACATACCGGTATACGGTGAGGTACATCGAACCCACTCTGGTTGGTAAACGGGGACAGATGCGAGGTTCGGGAGATCCTCGTGCCACAAAATAAGTTGAACTTGTAACACCCCAAATCTGTAGGACTCAGAGTGCTACTGGGCTAGGATCTCACATTGGATCCTGACCCTAGCCTGACAACAAGTTCACTGAATCTTACAACAAGGCACCAATAGATTAAAACAAAACATAAAACTGACATATATATATACATATCAAAAGGATGATATAGAGTACTGCCGAGTACAAAGTCAAACAGAAATCCGTACAATAATAATAACCCAAAATCCCACGATAACGCCTAGTGTACGGAACCCTCAGCAGATAACCCCTCTGGATCACTCTGCAGCTCTCCTAACCTGCAAAGGATCTACAACACGGTATAAAACCATTAGCTAACCATACACATATATAAGAAGATGCTAGAGCACAATCACATATCAATAATATTAACACCTCATCATGATATCACACATTTACCCGGTTTATTATCTTTATAACGTTAATCACTCAAGAGTATATAAATCGGTATATGAAAATACGTGACACGAGGAATGAATATAATCCTCGCCTCTATGTGCAATAGCTAGCTGGAGTGGTATCAGCGCACTTTCCCGTATACTATATGGAGTGGTAGGTGCCCTTCCCGTATACCAGAACTAACTAGCTTACGGAGAATATCCCAGACTCCACTACGGGATGAAAGGTAAGTTGTCACGGCCACTAAAATGGGCGGTCAATATAATATAGGTCGGTGACCATCATAACGCATGCTATAAAACATATAACAAACACCACTCATGCACACATCCAATATAAGGATAGCAACTAAGTAAGTCCTATGGACTTACCTCAATCTCAGAAGTCGTATCACTACGATCAGCTCTCACTCAGGTTCACTCCAAACTGGAGGACAACAAGGCCTATACAAGGCATACATATATATATATATCAAACTCCTTGTAACACCCCAAATCCGCGGGACTCGAGGTGCTACCGGGCTAGGATCTCACAATGGATCCTGACCCTAGCCTAATAACAATTTCACCGATCTTACAACAAGGCACAACAGATTAAAACCAAAATATAAAACTGATATATAAACATGTCAAAAGGTTTATACAACTGCTGAGTACAACAAAACATATCATATATATATACATATCCAAAATACCCATCCACGAGTGTAACCCCAGTGTACGGAGCCCTCAGCAGATCGCCCCGTCTGGATCACTCTGCAGTGTCCTAACCTGCAAAGTCTACAACACGGCATTACACCGTTAGCTAACCAAACACATACAAAGGAAGATGCTAGAGCACATGCACACGTCAGAACTTAAACATATAAACATGTTGTCACACATTTACCCATTTTATTATCTTATAATAATAGTCCGGCGCATACAACGTATAAATAATAACTCAATATGAACGTATGTGACACGAGGAATATAACCCTCGCCTCTCGGGAATAGTGCCAGTTGGAGTGGGGATCCGGTACCACCTCTCGTGTACCCTATGGGAGTGGACATGTGTCCGACCCACTGAGCCATACGGGCCTGCCCGTAGAGAACCTCCAGACTCCCAACGGGTTGAATGGACAAGTTGTCACGGCCCTACAATGGGCAGTCAATAGACCATAGGTCGGTAATACAATATATCATACGGGCTATAAAGCATAACATCCACCACTCAGGCACACATCCAATATATGGAAGGCAGCTAAGTAAGTCCTATGGACTTACCTCAACCTCGGGAGTCACAGACTCAGAATACTCGGCTCCGCTCTGGAGATCAACTCAACCTAAACAAGGTATAACGCATACATCATATACATATCCATACAAGGGGTCACACCTAGACTCAAGGGATCCATACGGATCATATTCCAACTCGTAATCCTCAAGGCCGTAACTGGCATAACAGTTCCGTACTCAACTCATTCTAACCTCAACTCGCACCTAGCAAGCTACTAACACTCATACTAGGAAGGAAAAAGGATCTACCTAGCCTTAGGTAGATCCGGGACAAAACGCACCTGCGGGTCACAAGGGACGCAGGGGCGAAAGCAGGTGGCCGCGGGCGCGGCGGGATGTGGCCGCGGGGGCGGTGACACGGAACATGGGCTGCCGCTGGCACGCCGCTGACGCAACGCTAGCGCCTGGACAAGTCACCGCGGGGCGGTGACTCACGGCCGCGGGGCGACGACTGCGCAAAGCGTGATTCTGCGTTTCTCCTCGGTCTTTCAAGTGATCAACTCCCGTCTTCTCTCATCCAAAGCCAATCCCAAACACATACAAACACATACCAGCATCAAAACGTGCCTAGGCAATCATCTAATCTTAAGCTATGAAGGAAGGCAAGAAAGAAAGAAGAGAGGAGAAGAAACCTTACCACACTTGTTGTCTAAGGCTGCAGGAGAGCTCAACATACACCAAGGCTGGCTTCCAAGCCTAGCATAACCTCAGCCAACACTCACACAAAACTCTCACAAAACTCTTCCACAACTCAAGAACAAGATCCAAGGGAGCAAGGAAAGCAAAGAACGTGGAGAGAAGTTGGAGAAGAAGATGAAGAAAACCCTTGATTAGCCAAAGGTAAGAAGGAGCAAAGTAAAGGGTAAAGCACGGGTCAACAAGGTCAAAGAAGACGGTTGCAGCCGCCGGAAACCGTAGGGGCGGTCCAAGCAGCCGCAGGGGCGGCGCCACTCACCGCGGGGGCGGCAAGACCAACCTCGGCCAAAGCTAATCTCGGCCAAGGTCCGGTCTTGGCCCGAAAGACTACGGCTCTTACACTCCTATCACATGAAGGGGTCACACCTAGACCCAAGGGATCCATAAAGATCATATCCAACTCGTAAACCTCAAAGCCGTAACCGGCATATCTATATCATACTCATCATAAACCGATACCTAGCATGGTACTAGTTCCCTCATACTAGGAAAGGAAAGGAGCTACCCCACTATGGGTAATCCCGGGACAAGACACACCTACGTGATCAAGGGACGCAGGAGCGGAGTAGACAACCCGCAGGCGCGGCAGGGATCAGCCGCAGGCGCGGTGACACGGGACGCAGGCAACACAGGCAAGGCGCTGGCGCTGGCGCTGGCGCTGGCGCTGGCGCTGGCGCTGGCGCTGGCGCTGGCGCGGGCACTGCGGCACGGCTTCCGCAGGGGCGGCGACAGTGCAGAACGTGATCCTGCGGCTTCTCTTCGGCTCTTCACGTGACCAAATCACTTCTATTCCAATCCAAAGTCACACACATGCAACAACATACACATTCCAACATCACTCTACATTCAATTCATCTAATCCTAGGCTAAAGAGATGGAATCAAAGAAGAAAGAAGAGAAGTGGAAGAAGGAAGCTTACCACAGCTGTGGTTAACTAGGTAATTGATCACCAACCAACCCTTACTGGCTTTCAAGCACAACAACACACATCACTAGCATCGTCCTCATCAAAGTCACATCAAAACTCTTCCAAAACCAAGAAGGAATCGCACAAGATCAAGAAGAAGCAAAGGGAAAGCAAGGAGAACGTGGTAAGCTGGAAAGGAGTGAGAAACCCTTGCTCATCGGCCAAGGGAAGTACTTAAAGAAGAAGGCAAATAAAGAGTAAAGCACGGTCAAAGGAGTCAACAAAACCGGCTACAGCCGCCGGAAACCGCAGGGGTGGCTCCCTGAGACGCAGGGGCGGCAGTCATGCCCGCGGGTGCGGAAAGGCCAATCTCGGCCAAAGCCAATCCCGGCTAAGGTCCAATCTCGGTCCGAAAGAATAGGGCTCTCACAGAACTAATAGAATTGAATCACCTAAATAAAGATAATAATACGGTTTGAGTGTAAGCATGCTGATGTGTTTAATTTCCGCAATCATGTGTGTTTGCGTTATAGCATACCATCTGATACCTAGAATAGTTAGTTAACAGTTTTTACCGTTATGTTGTTAGACTTCTTGTAGGATAAAAAAGTTGTAGGGTGATCCGGAGTAGATGGTTAGTCGGGTCAACATACTCATACAGAGTGGGTGGTTTCTTTTCAATTGTTGCATTCATATATTAGGGTTTTTGACTTAGGGTGTTGGTAGTTGTTGCGTACAAGGTTGTCTCATGTTGCATTCACGACATTATTATTATTATAATACGTTTTTCATTGTTTTTATTTACATTTGTGCTTTTTTGTAAGATTTAGTGACGTTCTTGTAAAAATAGGACCGTGACTCATTGTGACGTCTTAGTCCGTGACATCCTAAGTTCCTAGAACTTGGGGTGTCACATGAATTATGATAACTTTAACAATAACATATGGGATTTTAACTATACCTTTTGTGATGATTTCCAATTTGTTTGAATAACATCCTCTCTTAAGTAATTCAAGGTGTACGTATTGGGAGAGATACACAAATTTATTTTTATCTTTTTTTTTAAAAAAAATACCTAGATAATAAGGTAGCATGTCTCTTCGAAGTCTTAATCTTTGTTGTTTGAATTAATATGTTGCATCATTGGTATTATAATCTTCCATTTTCTATACTAAATTACACTCTTTCTCAAAATTAAAAGCTCGTACAACTAAAACAACCAAGGGTCTCATTTCAATTTGCATGTGGTGGACATCAACCGAAAAAATCATTATTGTCGGCCGTACAACCATTATATTGGTTACTAAGACATGTTTATAAAAAAAGATTATCTTTACCCATTTTACAAACAACCATAACAATATTTGAATTAATTGATTCTAAGTTTTGCCCTCACGCTAGACCAACCCGATCTAAACCCGACCGATACCCGTTAAAAGGAAAAAAGTGCGTGTATGAGACCGACTCGGTGTTAACCGATTTAACCCGAAATCAAAAATAACTCAAACCCGAAAGGGACAATAATCCGACTATACCTGAATGAACTAGCTCGGCGACGCCCGAAACCGAAAGTAATCGACCCGAAACATATGATTCCCAAAATAACCCGACCCAAAATGCCCGAAAATTCGAAAGCCGCCGACCCAACATGATATGTGAACCCGTAATGTCCCGACCCAAAATAACTCAACCCGAATTATTCTAAAGAACTCGGAGTAAGTTGACTCAAATTACAATGCATATTAATCCAATTCAAAAATAATACATATTCATTATTTTACCACATAGTATTGTTTTTTGAGTTCATCACATGTTTGTTAGACTCTTATATGCTTTTATTATCCCTTATGATATCAATTTGTATCAGGTTAACATGAACTTAGATACACGTATACAATTTAGTTAAATTTTAACGTACTTACAAATAGGTAGCAAAATTATAATTTTTTTCACAAATATATATATTTAATAATCTTGGAATAGTATTTATAATACTGACAAATATAAAAATTTATAGAAAAAATGAATGATTTAGTGATTATGTACTACTATGTATCTAATTATAAAATAAAATTTATATATTATAAATATAAAGCGTGTTATATGACAATTTAATCAGAAAAGTAAAATATAAGAGAATAATTTATTAAAATATATATAAAACTATATTTAAAAATGGATAGTTAGTTCACATAATTTTTTAATTAAAAAAATTATAAAAATAAGAACGCGCCAGTAATGACACATGATAAAATGAACCAGAAAATGTGACATGTGGTATTAAAGGTTTTTGATCTTTTGCTTTAATATTAGGAATTATTATACAGATATATAGATACATTAATAATTAGTGGTTGAGTCATATATATATATATATATGCGCGCGCGTGTGTGAAGAATTTCATATCAATTAATGGTGAGAATAATGAGTTGATAAGGTTTTTTTTGTATTGTTGATACAAAAAAGGCCCATCTATTTTTGTTATAATTTGTTAAATCTAAAATCCATTATTTGAAGGGGTATAAAAGGAACTAGAAAATTAAGAAACCCTAAAATTTACTGAGACCAGCCATATCCTTTCTCTTCTTCCATTTTCGCCGACCTTTCTTTCTCATCAATGGACAATGTTAGCCACTCCGTTCGCCATTTTCGTTTTTGGCGGTGACTGCATTAGACTTCATTGTTCTACACTTCTCCTTCCCCGTCCTCTAGACCTATCGCTCTCGTTCTCCACTTCGTTCGCCGACGGTGACAGCCAGAATTTGACGGTGCAGACGTCTCCTCCCGTCGGCTTCCTCACCTCTCCCTCCGATTAGCTTTCTTTTCTTCAAGTAATTGAATTGATTTTTCACTTTACCTTATTTTACGTTTGCCTCTATAAACATCGAATTTATATCCTAGATTGAGAAGATAAAGAAGGAGATTAGAGGAAGTTTACAGAATCGAGGAAGAAGATAGATACAATAGCCGGGAAGCCTTCTCCCATTCAATCCCGTGTCCTTTTCTACTAAATGGTCAAGGTTTTATTGAAATCTCTTTCCCTTCTCCTACTCTGCAGTAGCTTATATTGATAAAAGAATTCACAATTATCTTGTTGCTTGTTTGTTCGATGTGAACCTTTAAAGTGCTGGGTATTTTACTGATGTCCTGCTCTTCTGCCGTGGTGACTCAATCTCGGTGCAAAATTTGAGAGATGCACTCTCTGAGTTTGGTTCGCAGTCGGGTCTCCACACCAACTGGGACAAGTTGTCTATTTTTTTCGGTGGTTTGGACGCACATACTCAAGCTTTAATTGCTTCAAAAACTTGGTTCGCCATTGTAACTCTTCCCATGATCTACCTTGGTCTCCCTCTTGGCTCCAATAAACTTAAAGCTTCCGACTATGCCCCCCTTACCTAAAAATAACCTCAAATATCACCTCTTGGACCTCTAAACACTTATCCTATGCCGGAAGACTCCAACTTATTCAATCAATACTCTATGGAATACAACACTACTGGTGTAACGTGTTTCTTCTGCCGATGTCCGTCGTGGGTAATATTCAGAGCCTTCTTCGTAGCTTCCTCTGGTCTGGCGCCTCCTCTAGTCCTCATAACTTGGTTTCTTGGGACAAAGTTTGTCGCCCCACTCTGAGGGAGGCCTCGGCCTTAAAGAGATCCTTTCTTGGAACATGACGAGTATTGTCAAGCTCCTCTTTGAACTGAACGACCCTAATGTCAATTGCAATAGCCTTTGGATTGAATGAGTCCGTTCAAACCATCTCCGTGACCACTCTATTTGGAATGCCCCAGACTCTAGCTCTCACAGTTGGGTTTGACATTCTATACTGCGTGTTCATGACCTTATCCTCAGTAAAGTCTCTCTCACCAACATCCCCGCCCTTATCACCAGCCAAAACAACACCTACAACTCCCCATCCATCTATACCCTCCTCAGACCCCCAGGACCGAGTGTTGCCTGGTATACTACTATTTGGCATCAAATCAATTCCCGTCGTTGTAGTTTCACTGCCTGGCTTGCTACCTTGGACAAACTTCCCACGAACTCTAAACGCACCATTTGGGGAGTCACCACCTCCACCACATGCCCCACGTGCCACTCCTCTGATGAAACCATCGATCATCTCTTACTCCACTGCCCTACCTCAAAAACCATTTTGGACTCCATCCTAAATTGGCTCTACATCGCCCAACGCACGAACACTCTCCATGGCTGGCTAGACTGGCTCTCCACTTTGACTGTCAACATCAAAAAGTGCTTCAAATCACAAATCACGATCTCCACCTTCATCTCCTTCATCTATCATATTTGGAAAGCAAGAAACGACCACCTCTTCAGCAATCTTCTGGTTAACACTAACAACATCATTGGCATGATCAAGACTCACGTCAAGCTTCGTGTGAAGACTCAATGGAATTCTCACTCCCCCGCTAGTCGATGTTGGATGTCTTTCCTTGGTTTCGTATAACCTCGCTCATCACCATTGATCTACTGCTTTGATGCCTTTCTGTCTAACTGCTCTTGTATCTCCTTTGAACACCTCTCTCCTATCTAGCTTGTATCTCCCTATTCATACTTAACACGTAACCTTTCGGTTCAAAAAAAATATGTTCACTTCTTTTGATAATAATTGTACACAAGTCAATGGTACACAAGTTAAAACCACATTTTATAAGGAATAATTGTACGTATACAATATGTACATACTTATTACCATCTATTACTCATCTACTAAGCATAATTCACAAAACCAAAAAATCATTTCACATGCAAATTTACCACATAGATATGTACATAAACAACAAAATGAACGAAGTATCTACTCCACATATTTCACAAAACATACTACAATAAATCAAACAACTTTACCACACAAATTGACCATTTTTGCTGCAATGATGTATATGATATGAAAATATAAATAACATACACGAGTTATTTGGGAAACAATATGCCCTCTGTTTTAACAAAATCAAAAGTTTTTGGATTTTTCCATGGTTGTTCTTCACTACACAAATTGAAAATTTTGAGAACAATGACAGTTAACGAGATCAACATACCTATTGCTGTTGACAATAATGGAATGAGTGCAAACGATTTCTGATTTTGACAAAAAGTATGCTCAAAGATGGGTTACGATAGCCGGACCAAAATGAAACATAAACAAGAGCCGGATTGCAGACATATGGGGGTTGTTCACGACAGAGGAAGATGAAGATGAAACAGAATAATAAGAGGGTTAATCGACAGTCGGAAAGAAGCATCGACGGGAAAAATTAGAAGGACACCCAAAATCGCCGTTTAGAGTTTGACGATGAATACAAAAAACCACGAGAGAGAATAACGGGGATTTGAAACGACGTGGTACTTAATTAGTAAAGAAAGATTTCGGTTGTTCAGTTATATATTTACCACGTTGCCCCAATTACTTCTTTAATTTTAAAAATACCATCCATTTTTTGATAGGAAAATAATAGAAACCTAATTTGTTTATAGTTTACAAAAAGTTCTTTACATCCCATTATTTTCAGTTGCTTTATGGTAAAAAATATAATTTGAATCAACATGTATGTGTAATTAAAGTTTTAAACTTAGAGATTAAAATTTAATCAAAAAAAACAATGAAAATGTTAGTAACTAAATAAAAAATACATGTTATTAGGTTATGTATGCAACATGCGGAGAATTAAGCACATCTGATGCCACACTAATTTTTATTTTTTTCGATGGTGTATCGTTCATCGTCATCATCATTCGCTATCAGCATACACAAATCATTCGGAAAAATTAAAAAATGAAAAAGAAGCTCAAAACGTGCAATATGAATCGTAAGCACACTCGCCGGCCTGGAAGCCACTTCATTATCCTCCTTACGGACAAATAATTATCAAGAATTTAGGGCTCGTTTCTATCGCTATGAATCATTCTCGATAACGAAATGATTTCAAATGAATCAAAAACTATGTTTGTTTAGAGGTATTTTTACACGTGAAAGTAATCTAATTATTTTTATTTTCATTTCTTCCCCTTAATCAATTTTATTTCGTTTCATTTCACCACTCCAACCAAACGGACACTAAATTACTTCCCCATTTATACAAGATGCCATTGATATTGGCCATAACACTATTATAACAAGTTGGTTTCATCAATTAACAATTTTATATGTTTAATAACGGTGAAATATATAACAGAAAGAAAACATATAATTCCTTACAAAAATATGATTCCAAAAGGGAAAAAGAAGCATCGATGATGATCGACAAAAGTAGTTGTAGGACTGCATAGTGATAATTCCGATCAACCATTTATATTCTCCTCTCGATCAACTAACGTGTTTCTCTTCTCGTAGGTTTTTCTTTGGATCTTCCGAATTCTTTCGCTCAACTTTGTATTCGGTTGTTCTCGTACCTTCATCTTTTGCTCTACCAAAAACTCTAAATCCTCTTCTATTTCAAGCTCCTACCACATATATAATCATGCACATATAAATAAAAGCAGATTATCGATCGATATTTTTTTGTATAGAAAATAAGAAGAAAAAAGGTTATTACCTTAGCATTACGAATGAGAAAATGAAGACTCTTGATCGAACGATGGGACCATGTCTTGATCCCTAGTTTTCTGCAACGACTCTTCAACCCGGTACGGCCGACCCTCAACGCTTTAGCGGCTTCGGCAATGTGCTTGTCGAAATAGCATTGTACATATTGAAACTCCAACTCTCGAGCCTTCTTCGTCCTTTTTTATCACATTCGATCGATTATCATATCCAACCTCCTCAACCATACATTCTAGTTCTTGGTTGACATTACCATATAAAGGAGGGAGGAGCTCTTCATCCTCAAGCCTCTTAAACATGTCTTGCAAATTAGCATCAAAGTCTTCTTCCCAAGGAACAAGTATTTCATCCTTCATCTCAGCCGGTAAGCAATGACCTTCAAATCTAAAATACGCAAAACAAAATCAATTACTGGTTTATATATACCAAAAATCAAGAATGAATATTGTTTGAAGTGGGTCGTCTTCTAAGTGAGGAAGAAATTAAAGAACGTAGACATGCATGATGTATTATTTATTTACATATAATCACGTACAGTTTTATTAAATATGATATAACTGTATTTTTAATTAATATAATTACAATAAATATTGGGCTGAGAGATTCTTTGAAAGATTTGAACTAGTATACTTGCAAATATGATATTCCAAGTGAAACGTCATCAAATATGAAGAGAGAGTGAGGGTAGGAGACTGAACTCATAGTCATTGTCACCGGAGGGACGCAAGTGAGGATAAGGAAGAGCCTCGGAAATATACAGCTCCACGTCGGCTGAGCTTTTGAGGTCTGCATGAAGAGATAGAGAGATTAGTAGATTAGGTTGAGGAAGAGAGCGTATCGTCATCCAATACCTCCAAGGGATGTAGGAAGGCAATTAAAAGAGAGAATACTGCTCTTTTTCAGAGAAGACGAAGAGATGATTATTATTAGGGTAGTATCTAGGCTAGCTGTGAGGCTTTTTTTTTGCTTTCTTTTATCACATGCTATAACTGTGAGGCTTTTTAACGCTAGCTTCAGCTAAACCAGAAACTGAGATAGCCTTTTTCTATGTCCGTATTCATGTACATCATATTATCGATCGATACAAGTTAGGGGTTGAAGCCTATCGAAGAAGAGCTTTAGGTAACACATGGAAGCCACCACATCCATATTACAAACCCACAACATCCAGATAGTACAAAAGCTTACAAACATGTCCAAACTAGAATTATGATTAAGAACTCAAATACAATCTGCACCAAAATTTGATATATCATCATACCCTACTTGTCAAACTTTGATATTCTTCTATAGAAACGTGCAATGTTTTTCTAGATTAAATGTTGGATATTCTTCCAATGATACTTGAATTGCATACGAAGAAGGTGACGACAAGGATCCCCTCAGAGTGTGTTAATTCTATCAACGGCTTTCGTGTCTACCTCACCTAGATTCATGAGTTGTGCACGATAGCCCAACAAATAATAACAAACTATCAAACTAGGAATGAAAAATAAGTTGTATGCATATACGTAACTAGACTGAACATATATTAGGATGAAATTAGAAGTTGTAGTTTAAGGAACAAATATGAAGAGAGAGGGAGAGTAGGATACTGAACTCGTAGTCATTGCTGTCACCGGAGGAAAGCAAGCGGGGAAGAGGAAGAGCTTGAGTGTAGCCTTCTTTTTCCTCAGCCTCTACACACCTAGACCCAAGAGATCCATAAGGATCATATCCAACTTATAACCTTAGTAAGCAACTAAGCCTCAAAGCCATAACCGGCATATAACTCTATCATAATCATCATCATTCTATCCTCATACACATACCTAGCATGCTACTAACTCTCATACTAGGAAAGGAAAGGATCCATACTACTCTAGTAGATCCGGGACAAGACACACCTGCGTGACAAGAGGGACGCAGGGGCGAAGCAAGGCAAACCGTAGGCGCGGCGGCACAAGGACGCAGATGCGGTGACCGTAGCCGCGGGGGCGGCAACTTGCTGGCGCGGGTGCGGCGACAAAGTCCCGCTGGGGCGGTGGAACTGGAACGCGGAGGCCGCGACAGTGTAGAATGTGATCCCGCGTTTCCTCTTCGGCTCTTCACGTGATGGAATCACGTCTTCACCAACAATCATCCATACATATACATATATATACACATTCCAATCATCAAAACACATCCAAAACATCTAATCCTAAGCTAAGGAAGAGGAAATGAATCAAAGAAGGAGAAAGGAGAAGAGAAGAAACTTACCACTGTTGTGATCCTGTAAGAGCCTTAGTCTTTGGAGCCATTTTTGGCCTTAGACGCCCCTGCGGACTTAGGGAGCCGCCCCTGCGGCTCGTGATGCTTCACGCCCCTGCGGCTCAGGGAACCGCCCCTGCGGTTTTCCGGCGGCTGCAACCGGCTTTGTTGACCCTTTGACCCGTGCTTTACCCTTTTCCCTTACTTCTTACCTTGCTGAGCAAGGGTTTCACTTCACTTCTTATTCCCAATCCAGCCCTTGCACGTCCTCCTTGCTTCTCCTTCCTCCATCTTGACCTTGTTCTTGGTTTGCCTTGGAATTTGGAAGTGTTTTGATGTGATTTTGTGTGTGGATGATGATGATGATGATGGTAGACGTTATTGCTGAGCTTGAAAGCTAGATGAGAAGGTTGTTGATCCACTTTGCAGCTTAGGACCATAAGTGTGGTAGGTATTCTCCTTCTTCTCTTCCTTCTTCCTTTGTTTCCTTTTCCTTAGCTTAGGATTAGATGTTTGATCATAGATTAATGTTAATATATGAATGTATATGCATGTGTATGATTTTGGTTGAGAGAAGACGTGATTTGATCACGTGAAGAGATGAAGAAGAGTCGCGGGATCACGTTCTGCACCGTCGCCGCCCCGCTCCTGGAAGCCGCCGCCCCTGCGGAATCTGTGCCACAGCGCCCGCTCCGTGCCTGCGTTGCCTGGGGCCTTTTTCACTGCGCCCGCGGCTGAGTTCTGCCGCGCCTGCGGGTTGCTTGTCCCGCCCCTGCGTCTCTTTGTCACGCAGGCGCGTCTTGTTCCGGATCTACCTAGAGTAGTATAGATCATTTTCTTTCCTAGTATGAGGGAATTAGTACCATGCTAGGCATGTTTATGAGTGATAAAGATTATGATATCGGATTATGCCAGATATGGCTTTGAGGTTTAGTTTTATCAAGGTTTACGAATTGGATATGATCCTTATGGATCCCTTGGGTCTAGGTGTGACCCCTTTGTGTGATTGTAGATTGATATGTGTATATGTATGCCTTGTATAGGCTGTGTTGTCCTCCAGATTGGAGTGGACCAGGTTGAGAGTTGATCATAGTTGAGATTACTTCCGGGATTTGAGGTAAGTCCATAAGACTTACTTAGCTGCCATCTCTATATTGGATGTTTGATGAGTGGTGTATGTTTATGCTTGCTAGCATGTGATACTGTTATTACCGACCTATGGTCTATTGATTGCCCACTGTAGGGCTGTGACAACCTTTCCCTATCACATCCCGCTGGGAGTCTGGGAGGTTCTCTGTGGATAGGTCAGACTTGGTATACAGGATGGACATGGAACACTCCCATTGGGTATACGTGAAGTGTGCCGGATCCACTCCAGCTGGCTATAGCCCACAGAGGCGAGGGTTATATTCCTTGTGTCACTTATGTTTATATACCGACTTATATATATATCGTATGAGTGATGAATTATTTATATAAAGATAATGAACCGAGTAAATGTGTGATATCATGCTGAAGTGTTTATTATTTCTGATATGTGATTGTGCTTATGTTCATTCTATATATGTGTATGATTAGATAACGGTTTTATACCGTATTCTAGATCCCTCGCAGGTTAGGAGAAATGCAAAGTGATCCAGAGAGGGTGATCTACTGAGGGCTCCGTACACTAGGTCGTCCTCGTGGGATTGGGATCTTTTGATCTTGTATATATTTGTTATGTTTTGATTGTAGTCAGCAGTACTCTGTATAACCTTTTGATATTTATATATATCAATTTCATGTTTTGTTTTAATCTATCTGTGCCTTGTTGTAAGATCAGTGAAATTGTTGTCAGGCTAGGGTCAGGATCCATTGTGAGATCCTAGCCCAGTAGCACTCCGAGTCCTACGGATTTGGGGTGTTACAAAGTTGGTATCAGAGCCCAGGTTGACAACAATGGCACTTGCAATCTGCGATAAAGGTCGAATAGATAAATAAACAGAACCCGAAAGGGGTCTGACTTTTCAAAAGATTTTTGGTTTGAATGAGTACAAACGTTTTGGGTTAGTGTGTACGTGAAGCCATCACCCCTCGGAAGATCTCGACAGTATAGGTATATATATATATAGATAGATACTATTTGATGTGATGTGTGATATATATATCTATACATATGGCATATATATAGCCTCCTAAGCTAGGTTATGTCCTCTACAGATGGTTCATACTAGAGCCTTACCTGCAGCTGGACGAGGTAGAGGTAGACCCCCTCTAGGTAGAGGACGGGGTAGGATTCTTGCTGCTGATCTACGTGCAGCAGAGGAGATTCACGACGACGTTGCTGAGAGTGTCGTTCCCCAGACTGGGAACGGGGCAGCTGGGAGGCAGGGATCACAAGGAGCCCGGTCAGATGGCTCAGATCGTGTCTCCATGGAGGGACTAGCCTTCCGAGAGTATATCAGACGGGTAGAGGAGGCCGCCAGGGCAGGCAGACGTGCTCCTGATTTGCCCGCACATAAGGGATCCACTAGGAGATCCCATACAGTGACTCAGGTGCCAACTGTACCGGCACCTGCTGTTGAGATTGTTAGAGCTCCAGAGGAGTACAGAAGGCCTCGACCAGACAGTTGGTTGAAGGCATTTCATCAGTTGGGAGTACCCCCTTTCTCTGGGAAGGTGGGGTTAGAGGTGGAGCTGTGGATAGGGCATGTGGACTCGGCTTTAGAGTCTATCAGATGTCCAGCTGACAGGCAGATAGAGTTGGTGCAGACTTTGTTCAGAGGTCTGGCACAACACTGGTGGAGGTCAGTACAGAGTCAGGTTCTTAGTTATGACCAGATGAGGACCATGATTAGAGAGCGTTTCTGCCCTGCCACATTGAGGAGGGAGAAACTACGCGACTTTGTTAAGGCTGGATTTGATGATGTACCAGTCTCAGAGGCCATCAGGAGATTTCAGAAGGAGCTGGCTTTACTAGGTCCAGCTGCACCTCCTGCTGATCAGCATGTTTATCTTTTCTCTCGACGATTGAGGGATGGTACCCGAGCCTATATGGCGGATTTTCACTGTGATTCCTTGATGGACTATCAGGACAGAGCTACAGATTATGAGAAAGAGAGAGTTGGCAGAGGAGAGCTTCTCAGGCCGGAGGGTTTGAGAAGAGACAACGTACTGGGCAGACTAGTGGTACTGCTGGAGCTGCTAGTGTTGGGCGTGGTCAGAGACACCAGAGTTGTTCTGTATCTGCACCAGCTACAGAGAAGGGACGACAGTGTTATAACTGTTGTAATCCAGGACATATGAGGCCAGAGTGCACGAGGCCACTAGTGACGTGTTTTACCTGTGGTAGACAAGGTCATAGAGCCGTTTACTGCCGACAGGGCGGAGCTGCATCTCAGCAGGGTTCTTCTCCTTCCAGTGTAGCGGGAGGTGGACAGAGGCCACCTCAGCAGTAACAGATACAAGGACAGCAGAGAGTCCCAGATCGCCCTACGACTCAGGGATCTGCTCCTGGGCCGAGTAGAGGCAGAGGTCGTGGTGGGAGTACCACTGGTACCAGAGGCCCACAGGGTCGTGTTTTTGAGCTGAGGAGTGCAGAGGAGCCAGCTGCACCGACTGCTACAGGTACCATTTTGATTCATGGTTTACCTGTTAGAGTTTTATTTGATACTGGTGCTACGCATTCTATTATTTCTGATGCCTGTGTAGAGCGTCTGAGTCTAGATACAGTTGAGGGGATGGCCTTTATTATAGGGTTACCCGATGGTGGTAGGGTCAGAGGTACCCGTGAGATTCATAGTTGTCCCATTTCTGTAGGGACTCGTGTATTACTAGTTGACTTCTTTGTCATGCCATTAGAGCATGAAGAAGTCATTCTAGGTATGGACTGGATGGATAGACATTCTGCAGTCTTAGATGTAGGTAGGAGGACTGTTGCCCTCTCTACCGAATTAGGTCAGATAGAGGTTTTCCGGGGTTGGGACCTTGGGAAGACAGACATGGTTATTAGTGCTATACGGGCAGCGAGACTGATTACACAAGGTTGTGATGCCTTCTGGTGTTATGCCATGAAGGAGGGGGAGAGTCCAGCTGTAGAGGACATCCTAGTGGTTTGTGAGTTCACAGATGTTTTTGTTGAGCCGTCCAGCTTGCCGCCTCAGAGGAGTGTGGATTTTGGGATTGAGTTAGAGCCTGGTACAAGACTGATCTCGAAGGCCCCATACCGGATGGCGCCTGTCGAGATGTTGGAGCTGAAGAAGCAACTTGAAGAGCTGGCTGAGAAGGGCTTTATTCGCCCTAACGTGTCCCATGGGGAGCACCTGTCCTCTTCGTACGGAAGAAGGACGGATCATTAAGGTTATGTATAGATTACAGAGAGCTGAACAAGGTGACCATCAAGAACAAGTATCCACTGCCTCGTATTGATGATTTGTTAGATCAGCTTCAGGGAGCGACTGTATTTTCCAGGATTGACCTGCACTCAAGATATCACCAGCTTAGGGTGAGAGAGCGGGATGTGCACAGGACAGCATTCCAGACCAGATATGGCCATTACGAGTTTGTAGTGATGCCATTTGGGCTTACGAATGCCCCAGCCGTTTTTATGGAGTTGATGAACAATATCTTCATCGACTTCCTGGATCGGTTTGTGGTGGTTTTCATTGATGATATTCTGGTATATTCTCGTAGCAGAGAGGAGCATGCAGGACATCTGAGGACTGTATTGTAGGTTTTGCGGTATAGATAACTTTATGCTAAGTTCTCTAAGTGTGAGTTCTGGATGTCAGAGGTAGCATTCCTGGGTCATGTGGTTTCAGCTGAAGGGATCAAGGTGGATCCAACGAAGATAGAGGCAGCAGCAGCATGGACTACACCGACGAACGTCAAGGAAGTACGTAGCTTCCTTGGCCTAGTCGGTTATTACAGAAGCTTTGTGGAGGGATTTTCTGTGATTGCCCGTCCACTGAAGAGTTTGCTGAGGAAGACTACCCGATTTGTGTGGTCTAATCAGTGTATGCAGAGTTTTGAGGAGCTGAAGAGACGTCTGACTTCTGCTCCTATTTTGGCACAACTAGAGGGTAAAGAGGATTTTGTGGTATACAGTATGCGAAGGACTCGGAGTTCAAAAGAACTAGTTCCTTTTGATCCCGAGCCTGAGAAAACACCAAGAAGGAGACTTAGAGCATTGAAGGCTTCAAAGATGTCTCAAGAGAGAGATTACGAAGCGGAGTTGAGAGATTCCACAGAAGAGCTTGAATCCGAGAGCGGCATCGAGAGAGAGAGAAGCAACCACTACATGGATGATGGAGAAGCTTAGAGCTGACGTGAGAGAGATGCTTTGTCTTCAGAACGAAGGAAGAGCCGCTCCACAACCTGTGGTGAACGTGCAGCCGGACGCCCCGTATGACACACCCCGCGTCATCACCTCATGCTCCACACGTTGCACCGCCACCACCTGCTGCACATCTCAGGCATGTCCAATACGAGCCTATTGCGGATCATCCACAAACACTCGGACAACGCATGGATCCTGCCCAAATGATTAACCGTCATGGAGTTAACTTTGGAGATCCCGCAACACATGAGCATGAGTTCCGACCGCATGTACTCCAAATGATTCTCCATAATCAGTTTGGAGGGATAGATTCGAAGTCTCCTCATCAACACTTGATGAACTATAAGATTCTAATGGCTACGGTAACACCACCCCGTATGGAAAGTAATAACCATAAGCTAAGAGGTTTTTCTTTTTCTCTCAGGGATAAGGCTCTAGTTTGGTGGTATCAATCAATACCATACGGACGGATCAACACTTGAGAAGAGATGACCACGGAGTTTCTTACAAAGTTCTTCCCACCTTCCACGACCTTTTGCTAGATTGTCCACATCATGGGATCCCTAAGATTGAGTTGCTAGAGATTTACTTTAATGGACTTGACGAGAACACTCAATTCAAGTTACAGTCATTTTCTGGAGGTACTTTCATGGACAAGGAAGAAGATGAGGTTTGGGAGTTTGTTGAGAAGTTATAACATGATTTATCGACCTATTTTAGTTGATCATTTAGGTAGTTTTTCCCTTTCTGCATGCATGGTTTAGCCTTAGTTTGTGTCTTTTATGCTTGTTTAGTGTTTCTTTGCAAGTATGGATGTCTACACACACTTTTGGTTACTTTGTAGGTATTTTAGCGTGTTTTGGAGCTAAAACGATGCATTTGAGGATCAAGCCTCGGAGTGGACGCTTAAGAGCTGTCATACGAGTATAGGAAAGGAGAAGACGACGAATTTGGAGCAACCGAGATGGGGTGAACGAGATTGAGAAGCATCTTGGACGATATCCAATATCTCGGTCGAGTTGGGAGCTACTACTGTAAAATCTCGCCCCCTATCACGTCCATGATCTCGGGTGAACTGACCGAGATCCTCATGACGCTGAAGTACGAAATCGAAATCTCGGCCCCGACACTGACCTATCTCGGCCGAGATCCATACCAAGATTCCTTCCTTGAGCATCGGATTTTATTTTATTTCGGACTTTCCACCCAACCCACGTCTTTTGAAGGGTTTGAGGTTTTAAAAGTAGGGTTCCAAAACTGAAATGGGTGTGCTCGTTTGTGATTGGTTATATAGAGAAAGTTAGTTTTAGGTTCGTTTGTTGGAAGGAGAATTTTTCTCCTACCTTTCTTCTCCATAGTTTTTACCATTGTTAGGTTTTAGATTAGTTAGAGGAAGATCCAATCTTTTCAGTTTGTTAGAGATTTGCAAGTGGAAGACAAGTTTATTTTTTGATATTCAATAAAGTTGGGTACTCTCTTCATTCCCTTTTCT